>PVIY010032359.1:0-29055 GCA_004026745.1 Myrmecophaga tridactyla
ATTCTAACAATAATATAAACTCTTTGAAGCTAAGGATTATGCCTTTCCTATTCATGACAGTATTTACTAAGAAAAACACCCTGATTGATATTAACAAAGTGGCTGCAAATTCAAATTCTTCTACATACTGAGGTAACAAATGGCAATGTAACTAAACACCAGATCTTTGAAATCCAGGTAATCAAGATTATAAAAAAAAATCATTTATATTTCTTACTAAATTGGATAATTTCTTAAAAAATATATAAGTTTTGAGACTATATTTATAATACTAGTTTATTTTTATCAGTAAGCTTGTATAAATTAAGGAGGAGATATACCTCAGCAAAATTAAATCATATATGTTCAACTCAAAACTTCATTATAAAATTCCTTCAATTGGAGGTTAATTATTTTTTCAAAATATCCTAAAATTGCAAACAACCTTTAAAAATGCATTGACTATCAAGTTCTAGAAAACATACTGCAATTGTTTAATTTGTCCTAATCTGAAATCCAGAAAATCTTTTTCATAGCTCACAAAGACATTTCATTTTACTTGCTGGAATGTGATAATTAGATTTATTTAGTTGCTCCTATCTCAAGGCTATTCATATTTTAACAATTTTCTGATTACTACATTTACCATTTGCAATAATTTCAACAAACATGGTCTATTCTGTAAGCATTTTCTATGCTTACCATTTCTAACCTCCAGGCTCAGCATCAAAAAAAAAAAAAAAAAAATCTAAACCACACCTCCTCATCTTTCTGTATCTAACACTTCCCCCATAACTGCTCTAGGTGGTTAGGCCTTGGGGCAGGAATATGTGAGGCAATGAATAAAGAGTAACTTATTAACCTGGATATAAAAGTTTCAGGTGTGGGTGGGGTGGGATTTGAGAGTTTCTAAGCCTGTCTTTTAAGTATTCCCAATTATTAGATCTATTTCACTACAAGCTGTGATCAGAACATTTGGAAAAGGTGTTCGCCTTTCCCAGAAGCAATCCTCTGGCAATCTTTTGTGGTTTTAGGGAAATTCCATAGTAGGTTCTTTCTACTGTCCAGATTTGTTTACAGTAATTAAAAAAACCAAGGTTTTGAATGTTGCTGCCCAGAGTTGTTTGATGTTGTTTTTTTAATTTCAGAAATACTAATTTATGTAAAGTTACTTATTTATTTTTAAGCAGTTCAAATAGAGCTCTTTAAGAAGCTTTTGTTGTTGTTGTTAATTTGCTATCACTATCCAGAGGTATTAGAATATACATTGAACAGGCAGCAGACACAAATAGCAGGTTAGTTACACAAGAAACAGAAACGCAGAAATACTTTTGAGAGAACCAAGTAAAGGATTGAATATACATTATCTCATCCTGCTTGTCTTTTTTGCAGAACAATTTTAGCTGCATCTTTTTAACTTTAACTATATTGGTAGTACTTTTCCATAGAGCCATTCTCAGGCCATCTCTCAGATTTATGTTACAGAAATAAACTTTTTTTCTCATAGACTCAAAACTAAAATCTTTTCAATTTTCCGTACAGCCCAGAGGTCCCCTGTTGAAAAATTTCTGTAATCAGTAACCAATTAGATCATTTAAGCAATACAAATGCAGGAACAAACCAATTAACAAATTTAAACAAACTTTTAACAGTTACTATATCTAAGTAATACACCACTTAATAATTAGACTAAGCATACCAACAATTAAACAGCCATTAAATGCTTAGCACACTGATTAACAATTAAACAAGCATTAAGTACTTATTATACCTAGGTAGCACATGAGCTAGCTCTTAAACAGGCCTTCTTAATTTCATTGAACACAAATTAATTGTTGAATGACTTATATTCTAGGAATATACTGAACAGAAAAAAATTAGATATGGACTTCAAACCATGTGCAGCATGCTAACCAGAAAACAGAAGGGTCAGAGGTCAGAGTAAAGGGGGTCATTCTGGAAGCAGGCCAAGGGGACTTGAATCACTGTATTAATACCCCAATCTACTTTTACCCAGATGGTGCACTCACCCAGCCAGACACCAGACGTGCAACTGGAAATGGTTTCTGTCTTTACAATATCTTAAGGCACCAAAGGGTATGAAGTGCTGGCAGAACAGAAAAAAACCTGGTTGCAGAGCCTCTTATCCAAAGAATGTCTAGCAGTGGCAAAAGTCTTTTTACCAAGCTTACCTGTTCTATCAGGACCCTGGAACTTCAGGCAGATAGCGTCCTTGCTTCTTAGAATTTTTTATTCCCATCGGGGTCACCAAATTGTTACCCGACAAAGGCAGTATATTCTTTTGCCCATGTGCTGAAATGACCAACTACTGGTGTTTTAAAGACAGAAAAAGTTTATTGCTAGGCATGAAGCCAGAGAACAGATGGCTTATTGGCCCAAAATTTGTCTCTCTGAACTGCAGTAATTCTGATAGCTTTATAGCATAAAAAGATAGCAGGTTTTAGGATAATGAGCACAATGACCCTAGATGATGTAATTAGAAGTGATTTAATAATTAAGCATGTGCAGTCTGATTACATGCTTAGTCACAGAATGTATGTAAGAACATGATGGTTTTTATATGGTGATGGGTGTGATTTTTAGTATTATAATGAGGTATAGTTGACTTAAAATCTAAGCTACTGTCGATGTCAAGTGGGCTCATTTTGGGTAGATCCAGTTTGGGTTATCAAGATAACTTTGGGCACGGGGTGGGTTAGTTCCAGGCTGAACCAAAGTCCTTAATTAAATAAACATTAGGAGTTGTCCTTAGTGATCACAAAATTGTAAAATTGAAAAGCTGGATAAATGGATACAAATAAAGGTTTGTCACAAATAATCACAAGGGCACAAGATAAAATTACATATCATTATCAGAGATTGAAGCAGCTGAATTACAATTCAAAGATTTCAGGTATTTCCCTGTCTACTATAATATAACAGAAAGTGAAAAAGAATATTTATATAATAACTCAGTAATCATAATCATCCCTCAAATCCTAACTTCTTGCTTACAGACAAATATAAGTTATGATATATTTGAGAAAATCCTGAATTATAAATGACAAAGAATCAAATTTCATAAACAGAAAAGGATTCCTAAAGAACATACAAGTTAAGGAAAACACACACACACATATGTACATATTAATTAAAGTCTTCAAAATATTCCAGAAAACCCAGGGTACACAAAACAGGATATGATTCTATTTAAAAAGAGGGAACACTCAAAAGAAAGGAAAGAAATCTTGAAGCTTTGGAAATCAGTTTCTGTCTGTTTGGTATGTCCATATTGACTTTGAAATGAATAAATGTATTAATAAATAATGAAACTAAATTTGAAATATTTCACAAAATAGAGCAAAAAAAAACAGGGATACTAATGCTGTGAAGAAAATATATATGATATATGCAGGATGTATGAGGTCTAGTGTTCAACATATGAATTCCAGATGCAGAAAAGTGAAACAGAGGATAGGAAATAATTATAGATATAATACAAGGGAATTCTTTGTGCCAAAGGAAAATAGTTTTCAAAATGAAAGTATTTACTAAGTTCCTATTATGGTTAATCTTATATGTCAACTTGATTAAGTCATGTTGTCCAGTTATATAGTCTAACATTGGCCTCAATATTGCTGAATGTATTTTCATAGATGGGGTTAGCGTCTATAAACAGCTGACCTCAAGTGAAGAGATCATTCCCAATAACGTGGTTGAGCCTCACCCCATGTTTTGAAGTCCTTAAACACAAAATAACTGAGCTCCAGAAAGAAGAAGTCTGGGAAAAAATTATGTCTCAAGTCTATGTCATCTATTCCTCTTTGAATTTTCAGCCTCCTGGCTCTCTACTGCAGAATAGAGAGCTCCAACAGAAAATCTTACCAGAATCTCATCCAGCTGCCTGCCTACACATCTCTGATTTGCCAGTCCAATTGCCTGAGCCAATTCCTTAAACTAAATTTATTTATACACATATACCCATATATACACACACATTTATATGTGTAGCTAAATCTATATCTGTGTCTATATGTCATGTATCTACATGTCATGTATCTATATATCATTTTGGCTTTATTTTTCTGGGGAACACTGATACTGTACCCAACTCAATGAATGAAACACAAATACACATCAACTCACACCTGGAGACAGTGCACTAAATAATTAGAATACTAAAATGAAAATATTGCAACCCTTTAAAATAAAAGAAGAGGAAAATAACAATAAAATACAAAACTTAAAAACAGGCACTTCATGTACAAAGAAATTTTAGTCAGACAGACATTAGACTTGCCATTGGTAAAAGTGTAATAGAAATAACAGATGCATGTCTTCAAAGAGGTGACATGGATAAATGCCTTCAAAGGTGTGCAGCAGAATTGTTTCAGGTCTAGAATTATGTGTCCAAGCAGTAATGAGTCATGTGTGCGCGTGAAGTAAAGGTATTATCTGACATGTAAAGACTCAATACATCTGTCATAGAGCAATCCTAAGCAGTTACAGATTGATGCAAGCAACATAGGAGCCAATAAATAGTGTTTCTAAACCAAGAGAAAATAAAATGAAAATTCCCAAGTTGCCAATTGCATAACTACTTTTTTGGGGGGGGTTAGAAAGAAAGAGGACTCTCAGAGAGAGGAATGCAGTGGAAAGGAGATTTGGTGCTTGACCTTGAGAAGTGGGGTGAGTTTAAGGAAATGAAAAGAAAATATATTGGAAACAAACAAAAAATAGACATAACAGAAAAACTATATGCAAAATGAAAATACAGTAATCACATCGACATTATATATTATTTGGAATTGGAGCAAGAATACTTGCATCATTTTAATTATCAAGGCAGTATTAGTTTATTTTTAACTTTTAGCATCAACCAATGCACAAAATTTGGAAGGCTTAATTCTAAAACAGAGAACAAATTCACAAATCTTTCAGATGAATTCTGTATGGGACAGTAGAAAGGGAGCTTGGAGGAAGAAAGGGGCTGGAGGAATGTAAGGGGAAATATAAAGGGGATAATCCCATGATTTTAGAAGGTGATGGAGAAACACAAATACAAATTATGATTGAATTGAATTCAGAAGCAAAGATATACACCTACTAATTAGATGAATGTTTCATTAGTAACAAGTAAATAAATGATATTAAAACTCTATTGGAGTCATTGGCGTTAGGGTTCTGCATTCGTTGTCCGGTGCCTGGGCATCGTCGAGCACATATGTTGAGGAAAGCAGAGTTCTTGTAACTGTCCCAAGTGAAGTGTCTTGGCCTGCCCATACATACAGCAGAAACGAGCTATGCAGTCACGTGCCTGGACCTTGCACCTTCCTGTATGATGTGCCCCTTGGACAGGGTTCATTTAACTCAACTTTCTGCTTTGAAGAAGATGATGTATCAGAGCTGCCTTAGGGTTTACTGGACCTGAATTCGAATATTGGAATGAAAGACCTAGCTCTAGATTTTGGCTGTACAGAAACAGTGAACATGCCTTCAAAGATACTGTGTCTTCCACAGACACAGAAAGCAGACATTGATTTATCCAGTCCCCTTTTCACCACTACTGCGTTATTTTCAGCCTGCAGGATTTTGAAGTTTAAAGTAGATAAAAATAAAATGTTAACCACATCCGATGTCGAGCTCTGATTGACTGTGTAAACAATTAGAGAAGATTGGACAGCAGATCCACAGGAAGCCTAGAGATTTAGCTACTCCACCGCGGAAAAAATAAAAAGACAGTAGTTGAACCTAACATAAAGGAAATAGAGAAGATGTAAAGACCCCACATAAACTGCAGAAAGATGAAGATCTGACGCAAAATTATTTTTTATGCAAAGGTTTTTTGTTTTAAATTTTTTTTATAGTATAGTATAACATATATACAAAGCAAAGAAATAAAAAAGCAATAGTTTTCAAAGCACTCTTAAACAAATGGTTACAGGACAGATCCCAGAGTTTGCCATGGGCAAATCCTCTCATATTTTTCCTTCTAGCTGCTCTAGAATATAGGAGGCTAGAGGACTTAAATAATTTTTTATCATCACAATTGACTTTTTTCTTCTTTTTTTGTGAAAAATAACATATATACAAAAAAGCTATAAATTTTAAAGCACAGCATCACAATTAATTGTAGGGCATATTTCAGAGTTTGACATGGGTTGCAATTACACAATTTTAGGTTTTTACTCCTAGCTGCTGTAAAATACTGGAGACTAAAAGAGATACCAATTTAATGATTCAGCAAGCATATTTATTTAAGTCCTATCTTCTCTGTATAACTCCACCAACACCTTTGATCTTTCCATACCTCTCTTTCAGGTTGTTTGGGCTATGGCAATTCTAAATTTTTGATATTGGAAGAGTCTGTAACTAATATGGGGTAGGGAGATAGAACTATCTGATGTTCTGGAGAGGCTGGGCTTTGTTTCAGGACTTATCTGAACCAGGGACCCATCTGGAGGTTGTAGGTTTCTGGAAAGCTACTCCGGTACATGGAACCCTTGTGGAATCTTATATATTGCCCTAAGTGTTCTTTAGGATTGGCTGGAATGGTCCTGGTTGGGAGTTGGCAGGTTATGATAGGTGGCAAGGTCTACCTAAAACTTGCATAAGAGCAACCTCCAAAGTAGCCTCTTGACTACTTTAACTCTCTCTGCCATTGATACTTTATTAATTACACTTCTTTCCCCCGTTTTGGTCAGGATGGAATTGTTGATCCCATGGTACCAGGTCTGGATTCATCTCTGGGAGTCACCTCTCACATTGTCAGGGAGACATTCAGCCCAGACGTCATATACCATGTAGGATGGAGGGCAGTAATTTCACTTGCAGAGCTGGTCTTAGAGAGACTGAGGCCACATTTGAGCAACAACAAAGGTCCTCTGGAAGTAACTCTTAGGCATGCCTATGGGTAGTCTAAGCTCCTCTGCTACCTACATAAGCTTCACAAAAGTAAGACTCATGATTAAGGGCATGACCTATTGATTTGGGTATCCTTAAAGTTTGATACAGTAGCACTCCTTGATGGTAAGTTTTAATAGTTCCGTATTTTTTCTCCCCTCCCTCAGGGGACTTTGCCAATGCCTTTTAATTACCTGCTTAATATACTCTGGGATCTTTCCAGGCTTTGCAGTAATCTATACAGGATTAAAAGACCTCTTTCTTATTCTGTACTCCCTGTGTTTCAGTTGTTCAAATGTGCTATGCAGATGCAGATAGGTTAAATTAGATTATGCACTACAGAAAATTTCAGTTCCAGATCAAATAAATCTTTCTTCCATTGGTCTCAAAGAGTATGTGTGGTTCTAAAATATAGACACTGTCTTCCTTACTGCTATGTCTTGAATTACTTTAACCCCAACATTTTCAGCTTCATTCTTATCTCTAAATATCAGATTATAAATATATATATAAAACAGCCTCTCAAAATCCAGAAATATTAATCACCACTCCTGATTTAATGTGCTTGCTTTAAAAGCTTACATTCTAAGCCCCTGTTTTCTTATAAGAATTTTCTAAGGGTGACCATATCATTGTTGTCCTTTTGTTTCTAGCTTATTTTGTCTCACCAAATCTGACAGAGGATTTTGAAGAATGGAAAAGGAAAATTTTAGAAAATACTGCTAAAGCACACAAAAGCTACAACAGAGAGATTTCAGTTTTCAGCTGGCATATGCTGCAAACCAACACTACATCTGCCACATCCAGGAAAACTTGAGGGCTTGGAAATTTTATTTGTACTTTATAAGAAGGCTCCTAAAACTATATTGCCTTAACAGCAAAGAAGCCAGCTCCGAAGATGAGTTACCGGGCAGTGTGTTATCACCTGACCTAGGCAACAAATTCATTAGCTCAACCACAGTACCTGATTTGTATAGCCTTGGCTCATAATAGGTCTGCGCTCTTGCAAAATGAAGAGAAACTATTTTGTTTTTGTATTGTGGGTTTTGGGTGTGTGTGTGTGTGTGTGTGTGTGTGTGTGTTTAAGCAAAAGCAGTGTCATATCCTATCTATAATATAAAATTTAGGCTGTGTGAACTCTTACAGATTTTACTTAGTTTTCGTATAATTTTTTTGGTTTGACTGAATCAATTCATGATATGGCCTCAGTTAATTACACACACGAAGAAAAAGAACCTCTATTAGAGAAAAGGAGGTGGTGTGGTAGTTTGCAAGCCGTCAGCTGTTCCCAAAATTGTTAAAAGAAGTAGTATTATAAGCATGTATTCATTTAACAAATAAATATATACATACATATATACACACTAAAATAGAGTTATTTTTAGAGTGTATATATAAATATATATTTTATATATACACACTAAAATAGAGCTAAATACTGGTATCCCTGAATGGGTAAAGCTTTCATTCTAAACTCTTTTGTATTAATTGATTGTTTAACCAATTTATGAAATACTTTGATTAACATGTGTCTGATCAATTTAAACAGATATAATAGTTTCAAATTTATTGACACAGAAAAATGTTTGCAATATATTTCATGAAAGGAAGCAGGCTATGCAATAGTTTGAAGTATATAAGACCAGATTTTGCAAAGAAATAAAAAAATGAATATGTATGAATATTTGTGTATGTGTGTGTATGTTTACCATAGTATATGTGAACACATACTTAGGAAAATAATTTGTAAGGATATACACAAAAATAATGATTTCATTGATAATGAAATTAATAACATTTCCACCCTTTGAATTTTTCCATAATCTCATATTTCCTAATTTTCTATTTTTTTAATATTTAAAAGTTAGACATTCAGGAAAGAAGGGAAAGGAATAGTTATGATAATAAATGAATGAAAGATTCAGAACACAAGGGGCACTATACAGGTCAGGAGCCATTTTAAAGGATAAAGAAATAACCATTTAAATGTTATTTCAAGAGTAAAATGATTATTAAAATAAAAACTCCATAGAAAATGTGTTGCATTAACTCTCCACTTTTCTCTATCCTCCTCCTGCCATCCTGATCACCTTGTGAGATCCATGCATGGTAGCTCTTCAGTGTGGTCATTCTCCACCTTCCCCTAAGAAATGTGCCAAATTACAAGTGTTAGAGACAACAAGAATCTTACAATAAATAGTTACATTTAGCAGTCAGTTTGAACTCAGTGATGTATCTATAGTGTTTACGCATTTTGCACTTATGTAAACATATACACATATAAACATATAAATAGTAACAATATTAGCTGAAAACAATTTTTGGCTTTCATGCTGAAACCACCTTTTCAAAAGCAGAGGTATCTCTTCTTGACACACCCCGTTCTCTCCCCAAGCCCAGTAACCATACCCTATCCTGGCAAGACGCAAATGAAAATAAAATCTCTGCTGCATGCTGTGATATAAAATGCATTTTCCATTTTATGTGCACTTTTTAACTCAGAGAAAATAAGAATAAATTCTTCATTTTTTTTTGCAGCAGTTTCTAAAATGTAATGAGAGAGGTTTTCGTAAGCACTTAACTCTTTTGATGAGCCCTCTTAATACTTTAAACACTGGAATTCAAGATTTGCTTACACTCTAAAGCTAGACATCACTACTTTTTTTTAGGCCTCTCCTGGCATCTCATTTTCACGCACCATCTGAGATGACATGGAAAGCATCAGAAATAACAACACCACTTCCACAGAACAACTGCCTGGACAGTGCATATTTCTATATCCATCATTTCTGGAACCTGACTAAAATATGATATTATTGGAGCTGGCAGCTTCAGTTAGTAAATACTTCCAGCACTACTCAAAAAGAACATGTTTATAATTCTTGGAATAAGAAACATTTCTTGCTGTTATGTAAAAATTGCTAGAGATGAAAATAATTCTATTCTTTGAGAATTATTTTTTTTTGGAGTTAACACTATGTAATTAACACAGCTACGAAGGCTAGACATGTCCTTCTGTTACCTACTTCTTTCCTTATGAAAATAAACCTAAAGACTAGATTCACAGGGTAAAATAACTATGCATTCCATTGCTGAAATACTGGAGAAGGTTATTTCATATAAACAGGTCAATTTCTGAGATCAGTCAAGATAATTTGACTAATATAGTATGTGTAATATCTTTCCAAATATGATTCCGGAATCTTCAGGGCATGCAGTGACCCCACATCTGATCCCTGGAATATATTATAGTGCCATCTCTGAAACAACGCATATTTAAAACTAGACTACAAGAAGTTTGCAAGACAAAAGAGAGTGAGAGGGAGAGAGAGAGAAAGAGAGAGAAATAGGAAGCTGATAGTCAACATTTTTATGCATTTTTTCATCTTTACAATGAATGACTTTGTGTGAATTTGACTTAGAGGTTATTTATTCATTAGTCTTGTCTACTGACTCTAACAGAAAACTTTAATCTCTTTTGTTAAGAATAAACCAGGTCATATTTTTGTTTTAGATATGAGAAAATGAAGCATCAGATTGTTGAAGATTCCTGCTCAAAGCCGGTGATTAAACATAGTGTTGAGGCAAGAAATCTCATCACCAAACTGTTTAATCTTTTCTGAGCGTTGGTTTTTTTCATGATGAAACTTGATGAGATAATACATCTCTCAAGGTTCAGGTTTCAAAAGAAATTGAGTTGAAACATAATCTTGCTGATGGTAGACATTCGGATTTTTGATAATTTTATTAATGAATTTTCTAATATTAGTGTCACATTATCAATTAGGAAGTTTAATGCTTATAAAATATTTCGATACACAAAATACACAACTTCTTTCTTTCTTATTGTTTATTAATATCATGTTTTATTTAAATACTACTATCTTGAGAGGAGAAAAAAGTCCTTAATATGAAGTCTTCAATATTCATCAGAACATGACCATACTTTAATAAAACAGACAATTTGAACAAGCAATGAACTTAATTAATTAAATAACCATTTAGTTAAATTTCAGATTTATAGCACTATGGTATGCTAAATGGCCAACTATTTTATCTTTCATACATATTGCTAGTTGCAGCAACAGTGCAGATTTTAGGTTGAATTTTTTAGCAATATTTTTTAAAATTCAGAAACATCCTATTTTTGGCCTTGGTAACTACAGTTTAATAAACCTGTTTTAAAGAAATAAGCAGCGGAGAACACACACGCATGTACACAAACACACACGTATTTGTTTGCTTATTTATTTAAAATTGCCACATAGTTTATGATAAAAATAAATAGGCAATGTCCATTGAATCATTAATTGAGTCATTAATTGAACGACTATAATGCAGGAATTAAAACCTAGCTTGTAAAATTTTGAAATATTACTGAAATGTCATCTCAGGTTTTTTAGGTCATGTATATATGATAAAGCCATAGAAATACATGTGTGTGTCTTAAAAACCGAAAGGGTAAAACAATAATAAGAAAAGTTAGCTTATCTCTAGATAAGGGACTGATTTTTCATTTCATTTTGTCATTCTCTAAGGTTCAAATTATTTTATATTTGATATAAAAACAATTCTAGAACACCCAGCCTCAAGTCAGCATCAAGTATTTGATTTCAGAACTGATAATGGATAAACACCTAAAACTTAAGCCATTCACCCATGTGCCTAAATCAATCAATAATGGATAATTAATTTTAACGTTGTCACTTAATGAATGATATTGCATGTAATCTCCTTTAATGTATTATAATGCAAAAAACTGCCATAAAACTTCAAATCATTTCAAGTATTTTAGGTAGATTAATTTCATTTCAGTTAAAATTTTTAAGATTTTCATATATTAATTCTTAGTGCGAATCTGGGCAAAACTCAGCTTTAAACTAGCTGGGAAAAAGTGCAAGAGTGAGGAGTAGCAGCAATTTAATAGAATTTGGGTCTTGAATAGAGTTACAAACACATTTGCTTTTACATTCATAGGTCATTTAGAAAAGAAAGCAGTTCTGAGTTTAGCTAAAAGATTTTTTTGTAGCTCAAATTGTATCCAATTGTAAAAAACTATATAGTATTTTCCAGGTTCTCATAATATAACCACATATTCTTTTGAATATGTGTGTTGCAAACTGGTTACAGTTTATAAAGTCATTGCTTTTGCATTGAACTTTTGCCTGTCTCATATCTCTAGACAAATTTGAAAGCAAACGCAATACCCACTTTGTTGACTATTTTTAGTAGTGTGGATGAAATTTGTAATTTGAAATTCTTAAGTTCAAAGAACATTTATCTTGTACTTAATTATATGCTTGAATCTTCCTATGCTTCACAACAATTTGTAAAAAATCAAGGGAATTTTTTTTTCTCTAATGATTATAGTAGTTTATCTTAAACTTGAGTAAAATGTATATTAACATTTTCTAAAAAATCAGAATCTCATGTCCCTTATTGTTCTTATTGTTTTAATTATTTAAGTTAACCAATTACAGCTTTTACACAAATATGGATTCAGAACATATTTTGAAGTAAATATAAATTCATAGAATAAATAAACTTATTTTAAAAACATTACTTGGAAGGATGACTGTTATATTTGACCTTGTCCATAATGTGAAGTTTAGTAGCAAAGGTCTAGCTGCAATTGAGCTTATTTTAAATCTGTTTTTGTAAGTTGAAATTAATAATTCTAATACTCAGAAAATCTATTTTCAAAAGTATATTTACATAGTCAAAATTATCTTTGAGGCTTCTTTGGGGTTGCTTCTTTTAGAGACAACAGAGATAATTCTTAGAGAAAATTTTGCAAGAGATCAGTGCTTGTATGTAAAGTTTAAGGCAGGACCAAGATGTTTATGGAGACTTTAAAAGTTTAACAGTTTTACAATTGCTGATCTGTTGATTGAAATGAGCTTTTAAACATAAAAACAAACCTGGATGTTAAAATGAGATGACTGAACACAACGAGCAAAAATAGCTTATAATATTCTACTTCATACCATCTGAATAAAAAATAATATGTAGCATATATAATATAAAATGATATGTTAATTACATTATTTATTTATTTATCTGTACATAATGCATATCAAATTATAAATGCATAAATATATAGCAGTTTTGTACATCTCCAAGACTATGTCTTCCCAATTATTTTTGGGCTGCAGTTTGAGAAACGCTGACTTACTGTATCATAATGAAAGCTTCCCTTCTCTCTGGTCATCTCTTTTTATCATTGTTTAAGTATTTTTTTATTCCAGGCTATAATGTAGTGAACTATATGTGTGTTGAAATTTCAAAACAAATTAAATGTATTTGAAACTCTATTTTTGTATTATAAGGTTTCAAATATATTGATAAAATTGGGGGAAAAATTTTTTTTTTTTGGAGACAAAACTTGTCTCCAAATCTAAAAGGATAATGATCTATTCTACCAATCATTTGACTGACTAATATTGCATATCTCATTCAAGCTCAACCAGTTAAAATGAGCTACTCTACCACACATATCCAGTTTGCCAAATCCCCCCTTCACTTTACTTTTTTTTAAATGAAGAAGGCGCAACATTTTCTGAGTTTTTTTTTTACCTATCCCCCATTGAATTTAACTCTGTAATTTCTATCTTCAGCACATTTATGCATTACTATTTAAAACCTAATTTATTTTTATGGAAACAATAATTAACTGTGAACCAATAAGAATATGTAAGATTTATTCATTTCATTTTATGAAAAATGTACTTCCCTAGGGTCACAGAACTAAATACAAATGTTCAACTTAATGTTTTCATGCATGCTGACATCTTTGGAGTACCCCTGATGTATGGAACTTATTTTTCAATACATTGAAAAATAAGATGGATTGATGCTGATGAATAGAAGGAAAGATGATGGGCAAATATATGGTAAGGCAAATTAAAGTAAAAGATGAATAGTCAAATACGTGGGGTAGAAAGTTAAATATAGGTATTCACTGTAAATTTTTTCAAATTTTCTATGTTTAAAATTCTCATAATCAAAAAGAAAAAACAGTTTTTCACTTTTTTAATAAAAAACTGCAAAGTATGATTTTTGACATGAAAGCAAACCTTTAATGAGTGTTTCCCCACCGTCTCTCTCTCTTTTCCGTAAAGCTCCATTCTGACTTGGACAAGGGAGAGGGCACTGTCAAATACACCCTCTCCGGTGATGGTGCTGGAACCGTTTTTACCATTGATGAAACCACAGGGGATATTCACGCAATAAGGAGCCTGGATAGAGAAGAAAAACCTTTCTACACCCTTCGTGCTCAGGCTGTGGATATAGAGACCAGAAAGCCCCTGGAGCCTGAATCAGAATTCATCATCAAAGTGCAGGATATTAATGATAATGAACCAAAGTTCTTGGACGGACCTTATGTTGCTAGTGTCCCAGAAATGTCTCCTGTGGGTGAGTAGGCAAACTAAAATTCCATCAGACACTGGAAGGTCTCTTCTCTTATTTCTTCAGGCTGACTTATTCATCTAAAAATTGAACTTTTTGCAGTCCATATGATCATTCTTCACCTGTAAAGGATAAATGATTTTTGTTTAATTTAAACTTTATTATTTTATATTTTCTGTCTCTTCCAATCTAATGGCATTCACTAGAATATATAGTATTATTCACTGATTTGCAATCTGTGAATTTACCTGAACTCATAGACTCCTTTTCTACTTTAAGTACAAAATTCACTCTGTACCTAAATTTCGTTGTCGTTATAATACACCTACAAAGTGCTAGAGATAACTACCATACATAACAAATAACAGTAATTTTTAGTTCAGAGTAAATTAGCAAAGCATGCACAGCCTCTGAATCCACAAATGGCTCAAGAAAAGGTGTGCTGAATCCTAATGGCTGTCTGTCGATGGAGATTCCAGAAGGATGATATCGTTTCCCTTGCGGTTATAGCAATCCCTAGTTATGCCATCAAACCAGGAAGCAAATAACATTGTAAAATCATTGTTAGAATAAATTCACAATTAGACTCTAAGTAATCATCACCATGCATAACAATTGAAGTTTTCATAAAAATTTATATTTCAATATCAACTTAAATTTCCAAAGTACTATAATATGTATTATCAGCTCAAAGAGTTATGAAATCTAGCTCTAAGCAAAATCATAAATCCTAACTTTTATGCATCAGTATCTACTATCAATCCTTCAAATTCTTGGAAAACAATTTCTGGTTCCTATTATATTCGTAAGATAACTTGAAACTCCTGTGTGAGCCATTGTTAATATTTCCTAATTCTGACACTCCTCAGAGGCTTCCTGCTCCCCATATAACTATCCAGGACACGCAATGAAGATTGCATGAACTACCCTGAGGGCAGAAGCCAGTTAGTGGTTATAGGAGTTGTCACATGGATTTACCACAAATGCATTTGAAATGGTGTATGTGACCTGATCAGGCATTCAAAGACCATATTCTCTCCTTGACCTGAGAAATCAACTCAGAGTAGTTCACTTAGATTTAAATTTTTAGAGTGCCTCCTCAGGACTGCAAATCTGCTATTTGGTTTCTGTTACATTCTTTAGAGCTGCCTCTTTTATTCTGTGCTAAGATTGCTAGAGACTTGTAATTACAACTGGGAAAAGGCATGTCGTTTGAGAGAGGAGCTCCTGAAAATGGAATAGAGGTAGTTTTAAATTGTGCTTTGATTTTACAAGGGGGAAAAAGTAAGATGATAATTTGCACTACCTAACAAGACAACGTTATTTAGAACATAAGTGGATTAACTCAGTGCTTATTTCAGGTAGATTGGAAATATCTGCATGAACTTATGACCCTCAATGCCTTTTTATTGCCAAAACAGGATCCTTAAAGCAAGCACACATTTTCCTCTATACTAAGGAGAAATTCTTGTCTTATTTGATAAACAATTAGGTCTTTCCTTGTGCTGATTAGGATAATCGAGAGGGCTGCAGAGTCAGAGTCCCCAGATAAATCCATATAGCTAGTGCTTGCAGACAGGAATATATCTGGAAATTTGGTAGAGGAGGTAGGTGAGTGATAAAACAAAGCAGTTCCCAATTTTGGAAGTAATAGGCAGGGCATACTTTTGTGTGCTTTTAGAAAGTTTTAGAAACGTCTCTGGAAGAATAGGCTCTTTTAAGTATTTGCCATGTGCTGTTACTGAAATATCCCATCAGTTATTCAATAGAGACTCCACTAAAATTTGAAGTTGATTTCCAAAGCACCCTTACCATTGTTAATACCAGACAGGTATGTCTTTTGAATGTGAAACCATGAGCTAGTCCAGGTATTCTTGGACTACATTTACATAATATACTCTTTTCAAATATAAAGGAATATAAATTCACTTATGAATTAAATTCTGGAAATAAAATATTTACCATGCATTACATTTTGCCCGTTCTGCACTCCATCCCCCCTTGTCATCCCCAGTGATCTGCTTTACACATATATAACCACAAAACAGAGGAGACCCTGTTAGATTTATGGTGGCTGCTGCTCCTGCTGCTTCATGACCAAACCAAAGCTAATCAGAAACTATTGAGCATCCAGAAGTCAAATTTATAGTCCTGACTCCCATTCCCAATTACATCCTCCTTGTTATATGTAAATGGTCCATTGTTCTACTTGACTTTGCCCAAAGACCATTCTTTTATGTACTTTCTTTTCCATCTTTCAACCTTAGGTATTTCCAGCTCTGCCATTTTCCCTGGAATAACAAAATGATCTTTGGTAAAGAGCAGATGAAGCTGCCATGGTATATGATTAGATTTTTTTTAAGTTGCCAGAATGCAATATACCAGAAGTGGAACAGCTTTTAAAAAGGGAATTTAATAACTTACAAATTTACATTTCTAAAGCTATAAATATGTCCTCACTAAGGCATCCAGAGAAACAGACCTTGGATCAAGGAAGGGTGATCTGGGAAAGCAAGTGGCTGGCATCTTTTGGTCCTTGTTCCCAGTTCAGTTGCCTCCAGCTTCTGATGCTAGTGGTTCCTCTCCAGGCATTTGTGGGCATTCAGTTAGCTGCTCTCGGACAAAATTGTGGGTTTCATCTCTTAGCTTAGCATCAGCCGGTGCCAGAGAGATCTTCTCTTAGTTTTGGCTATTTTTGTGAGTCCTTTCTTAGCATCTGGACTATTTTTTATTCAATCTCCTAACGTCTACATAGGCTCTGAACTTTCTCCAAAATGTTTTTTTCTTAAAGGACTTCAGGACACTAATCAAGACCCATCTTGGACAGATAGAATCACATCTCCATCTAATCAAAAGATCACACCTACAATTGGGCATGTCAAATCTCCTTGGAGATAATCTAATTAAATTTACAGCTCTACGGTATTGAAAAGATTTAAAAAAAAAAAAAAAAAGCTGTCCCACACGATTGGACCAGGATTAAAACATGGCTTTCTGGGATACATTAAAGATTCAAAACCAGCACAGTATAGGATCTAGTATAGCTACATTTGGAGCAAATCTCTGCCTTTGGTTGACATCTGTGTTGGTGGTAATCTCTAAGAAAGAATGTTGCTATTTCATTTTTAATAGAGGGTAGGAAGGAGTCAACAAATTTAAAAAGGCAAATAGTGAAATAGTTTGTTATATAATATGAAGCAAATATACTGGATAATATTGAGAGAGTGATCCAAAATTTAATATAGAAATCTTAGTTTAGCAATAATGTATTATATATCTGAAAATGTGATATCTATCTAAAAATATAATGAAAACTGAAATGAAAATTGAGCGAAAATTACAATGAAGTGACTGCACCAAGGAGTAATGGTTGTGAGTAGGGTGGGTAGAGAGTTTAGAGTAAAATCAATATATAAGACATAGCACAATGGAATATATTTAGTTCCCTAAAGTTGAAGAACATTCCAGAGAATATATGGATTGTTTAAGAGAAAGGTCACTCCATTACTTACTTCTGCTATATCCAATATGCCATGGAAGTAATACTCAGAGATAAAGTGCTTTTACTCTGACCTAAGGAAATTACTTAATGATCCAGCTATTCTGTGATTCAAAGCTACTCCTTAGAGACAAATTTGGACCTTATGAATGTGGTCTTAGCTCTTTAACATCACTAGCGTAACAATGAATTACAGTAATGTGCTTTCCTTAATATCTGATTATTATGCATCACTAGGATATGCAGTTAAAATTACTTTGCCTAGAGTGCCGACAGATTTAGAGTATTTAAATCCATACCCACACTTGTATTGTCTTCCTCCCTGCCAGAACTAAGCCGTTTTGAGGCAGCTGATTGGCAGATCTCTGTGCCATAGTTTAGTAGTTGTCAGTTGTGAATCATAGTTTATGTAGTAAGATGTACCACTTCCTAAGTGTTAGACAGTGCCAGGCATTATCCTAGGGATTTTTATTCCTTATTTTACTTAAGTATTACAATGCTTTTTGTAGTGCTTTTCTCCATTTGACATTATTTTGATGTAAAAAACTAAATAAATACTATCCTCAGAAAGTATGAATGATGCATAGGCTCTTAACAACAAAGTTAATAGCAATGATATAATTTTTCTAGGGATGTCTTTGGGAAACTCAAGTTTAGCTTCCAATCCCAGATGATGTGGTTAAAGGTTTGAAATGTGCATTATATTATATGGTAATATTATATAATATTCTATTTTTAAATATTATTTGATACATGATATATAATATAATATTCAAATGAAAGTCCCTGATTAAAGCAAAAATCTGAACAGTACAGTTATCTCTTATCCACTGACAATTTAAAAAAAAAACATTAGTATAAGCTTAAACAAAGGAAGGTTCACCAAAAGGGATTGAGGCTTCCAGCTTAATAACACATGAAGGCATTTTCTCTTCTTCTTGTTTTTTGTTTTCTTTTTATTTTTGCATTGAACTCTATTTTCTGTTACATAAAGTTTTGAGAGAAATATTAAGAGGAAATTTTGGTGGAATATTTGGAGTTTAATTAAGCAGAGACTATTTTCTATCTATTCATACTTGAATAGCTTCCACTTCAAGAACAAAAGTGAAGACTTTGACAATACTCATTATTAATTTATTATGCCATTATTGTAATTTAGAAACATAAATCACCATATATCCTTGTTCAAATAGAAGTATCATAGGAAAACAAACTAAGTAATAGATACATTCTCTTAGCCCATGAATCTGCCATGACTGCAGAATGCAGCTCAAGCTATAGAGTAGGTATGAAATTATCATTGTTTTCTGTTTGTGCCACATAAACATTGTCAGGAAATTGGAGACAGAATGTGGGCTGTTTTCCACAAATGCAGTCTCTTTGCATAATCAAAGTGCAATCATTAAAATCAGGAAACTATCATTAATGTATTACTGCAATCTAACCCTAAAACCTCATTCATAAAGCTCAAATTCAAAATCATATATTGTTTTTGGAAGTTGTGGTGGATTACAGTTGAATGTATCCATGAAAAACAAGTTTTTTAATTTAATTCATTCCTGTGGTTGTGAACCCATTGGAAGTAGGAATTTTTAGTCAGGTTACTTCTGTTAAGAATGTGTGGCTTACCTCAAACAGCATAGGTCTTAATCTATTATGAGAGTCCATTATAAGTGGAGTGAAATTCAAACAGTGAGTAAACCACGGAAGCAAGAAGCTAAAATTCAACAGAACCCAAAAGAGAATACAGAGCTAGGATACACTGCCATGTGCCTTGCCATGCGACAAACTAAGAACCAAGGATTGCCAGTAGCCCAGAATCCACAGTCTTTGTGAAGAAAGCATTGCCTTGATGATGCCTTGATTTTGACTGACACAAACTGTGAGTGAATAAATTCCCAGTTTAATCTGACCCATTTCATGGTATTTGCTTCAATAGCTTAGGAAACAAAAGCAGTTTTTTTGTTTTGTTTTGTTTTGTTTTTTTTACTGGGAGCGTATAGTCCTGCTATTGCAAATACCACGACTGTGGAAATAACTTTGGAATTGGGTTATTGGAGTGTGGGAGAATTGTGGAGTGCTTGATAGAAAAGGCCTAGAATGCTTTGAAGAGACTGTTGGTCAAAATATTGATGCTAAAGATGCTTCTAAGACAGAAATGATGAATGTGTTATTAGAAAATGGAAGAAAGGCAATACTTGTTTTAAGTAGCAGAGAATTTGGAGAAATGAGTTCTGATGTCAGACGGAAAGCAGAACTTGAGAATGATTAACTAGGATACTTAGCTAAGATTTCCAAGCTAAGAGTGGTTTCTCTTTACAGCATAGAGTAAAAGAGAAAGGAAAGGAATAAGCTGAGAACTGAACTCCTTGGCAAAAATAAACTAGAAATTGATGGTTTCGAAAATTCTTCTGTGTTTCCAGAAAGCAAGTCCCCAGAAAATTTTGCTTCATATGTGGGTTTAACTGGACATGGAACCAGTCAGTAATTTCCATGGAAGTCAGGATTGGACATACATTTATGAAGAAAGGATCTATGGAAAGTCCTGTCTGATGGTCTTAACCTCTATGAACTACATGCAAAACCAACAAAGTTTTTGCTTAATTTGTATGAACATTACGCCTACCAGCAGAGACTAAAAGGGGCAGAGAAGAGAAAAAATGGAAGGAAAAGTAACTTCAAAGGCAGAAACACAAAAGCTGATATGTATATCAGAGACCTCTTGCCTAGCCAAGAGAACAGACCCACACATGTGTGTGGAAAGCGTGAGTCTGCTCTGGTGATTGGAGAAGGTGGCCTTCTAGTCTCTTGCTCAGGAGGATCGCTGCCACCCTAGTGCTGTGACAGGGTGTAGCCTATGTCCCAGAATTTTCAGAAAGCCTGGACACCATCTCAACATTTGGAGAAGGTAGAGTCTTCATGCCAGTGTTCAGGGTGATCATGACCAAAGCGTAAGCACTCTGAGGGTGGGCGTCTGCTTCATCAGACCTGGCAACAAAACATTGTTCAGTAGATGGCTCTCAGCTCTTAAAATCTAATGGAGAATGACTGTGGAATTTTGGAATTGTTTGAAACCCGTTTCCCTTGTTTCCTTTCTAGTTTCCCCCTACTGGATTGGGAGTGTTTATTGTATGTCTATTCCTCCATTGTAGATCAGAAAAGGATAACTTGGTCTCAGGGTTTAACAGACCCGCAGATGGAGGGGAATCATGCTGTAGGACATAACATGAGCATAATTAATTTTTATGAGACTTTGTACTAAGCATTGTTTCTGGAATGACTTAAGGCTTTTGGGGTTTTGTGATGGAATGAATATATTCTATATGCAGAAAGAACATGTCTTTTGGCAGTACAGAGGGTGGAATGTGATATGAGGCTGTATGTGTCCCAGAAAAACATGTCAAATTTAATCAATCCCTGTGGTTGTGAACCCAGTGGAAGTAGGAACTTTTGATGAGGCTACTTCAGCTAAGAATGTTTAGCCCAGCTCAATCAAGATGGGTATTAGTCTTATACTAGAGTCCTTCATAAGTGAAGTGAAATTCAGAGAGAGAGAGAAAAACCACAGAATCAAGAAGCAGAAATCAGGAGAACCTGGAAGAGAATGGAGAGGCCAGGGGATGCCACCCCACAGCAAACTAAGAACCAAGGATCACTGGCAGCCAGACCCAGAATTCCATAGTCTTTGGGAAGAAACCATTGCCTTGATAATGCTTTGATTTGGATTTTTCTGTCTCAAACTATGAAATAATAAATTCCTATTGTTTAACCTGACCCATATTATGGTATTTGCTTGAGCAGCCTGGAAAACTAAAATGCATGTCATATCTATTTAGTTTCCTTCAATATGGAATTATTTTCCTTTCCTTGACTTCTATTATCCTAATAATTTTGATCATCTTCAGCTAATTATTTTATAGAATGCCCCTCATTTTGGGCTTATCTAATGATTACTCATATATAAATTCAAATTATACACCTTTTGCAGGTATATTAAAGAAATGATCTGTATTTTCCCTACCAGGTAGAACAAGACTTTGATTTTCCCTTACTGTTGATGTTCATTTTGATTATTTCATGAAGATGTATTAGTTATGTATTGCTGCACAATGTATTGACTAATAAGTCGATGCCTTAAAATGAAAGACATTTATTATGTCTTTATAGTAACTTAACTAGGTACCTCTGACTCAAGGACTCTCAAGAAGTTGTGGCTGAGCTCTTGGCTGGAACTGTGGTCTCATGTAAATGATCATTTAATGGAGACAGGACTGTGCTTCCATGCTTAATCATATGGCTGATGACAGACCCCAGTCCTGTGCTTTGTGCACTCTTCCCCAGGGCTGCCTCACAACACAGCAATTGGCTTCCCCTAGGGTGAGCAATCCAAGGGAGAACTAAAGAGAGAGAGAGAGAGAGAGAGAGAGAGAGAGAACCTATGATGGATGCCACAGTCTATTTACCTAATCTTGGAAATCACATTACATCACTTCTACCATGTTCTATTTTTTAGAAACCTGTCACATTTAAGTCATTTATATGGGCTCAGAATGAAGAGGATGGGATTACACAAAGCAATGAGCAGAGTAAACTGGGATTATTGATGGCTCTTTAAAATCTGCCTACCCTATTCAATCCATTGGACCCTAATAATTCATCTTTCCTCTATGCAAAATAATCCTGGCCCCTTCCAAGGACCCCTGAATTATCATCTCATTAAAAAAATCAACTCAAAATCTAGAACCTCATCATCTAAATTAAGTCCAGGTATGGATGGGACCCTTAGGCTTAGTTCCTCTTGTTTTGTAGACCTGTGAAACTAAAGAGACAAATTATTTAACTGAAACACTGATGAAATAAGTGTAGGATAATTCCCATAGAGATATTGTTCAAAAAGGATAAAATTCAAGGGCTAGAGGAATCCCTGATCTATTGCAATTCTTAAATCCATGCTGGAAAATGTTGAATATTATCTTATTAGTTTCAGGTCCTATGAATAATTGTCTATGGCTTTCAGCTTCACCTACTAGGCTCTTGGTTGTGCCTTCTAGCTTGTGCTTCTTTTTCATGAAATATAGCATGGACCTGAAACTGAGCACCTATCTCAGCCTATTCCTTGACATTAAATTCCATGAGTGCAATGGCCTCCCCTCTCTGCTTAAAACTCTATCCACCCTCAGTGCAATCTGGTGAAGTTTCTTCATGGAGAACTCTTTTAAAAAATTTGTGAGTATCCTGTGAATCCTCTTGGGTTTCACTCCATTAGACATAAGCCATACCCACAAAGCTCTTCAGGATATGCCCTTCTTTACCTTGGGCCTTGCTGAGATGCCTGCGTTTTAAAGCCTTTACACAAATTAGAAGCCTTACTATTTGTTGGAGAGGATCTTGGCCTTATCTTGTCAGGCTGGGCATCAATTCAATGGACTATCCATAATCTTTCCAGATTTTAACAATACCTGTTATGGTCATATCCATACTATCTTTTGATCATTCTCTCCCGACTGTGTACTTTGTCTGATCTTTGTTTAGAAGTCATTTCTTAATTTAAACATCATTTTCCACATGGCCAGGCTAGGGATCTTCGAACAATGAAGCCTGTACCTTATTGTCTATAAAGTCATTAGGCTGGGTTTTTATTGTTCAAATAAATGAAGGCAACCATTTTTAAATGTTCTGCCACTGTGTAACAAAGATCCCTCTTCATCCATTGAAAAAAAATTCTTACTTTCCTGAAAGCTCTCACCTTCAGCACATTCAAAGTAAAATCTTCAGTAAACTGTGTTCAAAGCACTTTACCTTGTCATTAACATCCTCAAATCCTATTGCTGGGCTTCAAAGCCACTCCCATATTTTCAGTTTTTGACATGGCAGCACTCTATTTCCAGGTAGAAAAATCTGTAATATTTATTACTACAAGACGAATTACCTTAGGCATTAGGCCTAAAACTATAGGCCCTTATTATGTTTCAGTTTCTTTGGGTCGTGACACTGGGCTCAGCTTAGTTGTATGGCTCTGGTTCACAATATCTCATGAGAATGCAGCCAAGTTGTCACTCAGGGATGTGGTCTCATCTGAAGTCATGCTTTTGGAGGGATGCTCTTCCAAGTTTGCTCAAGCACTTCTTATCATGAAAGTAACATCCCAACTCTTCTGTCATGTTCCATTTGTTAGAATTGGCTTGATAAATCCAGCCCATACTCAAGAAAAAGGGATTACACAAAAGTGTAGATACTGGAGGCCGGGATCTCTAGAGTTCATCTCAAAGATTGCCTACCACAGGTGATGATTTTAATGATGAGGTACATTTATCTCTTTGTCATTACTAAATATTTTTCTACTGGCCCTTTGAAATTGAGAAAATAACCAGTTCTTCATCATACTACCAAATTATTCACTTATTAACTCTAATTTTTATAGCTTTAAGGTTTTTGAAATTTTGTTCAGGAGGTTCTAATCTAGCATAATTTTTAGGTTGAAATTGTTTCACAATTGGCCAGCAGCAGCCCTTTTAAGCTGACTTTTGCGTACTTATGGCTTATCCTTAATTATCTGAGCTCTTTCTTACCTTCTGGCCCTAAAAGAAGTTTTAGATTTATCTGGGACTTTCCCTGATCCAGTCCTGGAATCAGTCATTCTCCCAAGGTTCTCTCTTTTCTGATTTCCCATGGAGAATGGTATTTAGAAACCAACATTTCATTGGTTTTGCTATTGCATCATTGCTTCCAGGCCTTCTTAGTGGGCAGTCAGAGGATATCCCTATGTATATTTACATTCACAATATTTATTTCTATATCATTCTCTCTATATTAAAAACTATATTGAGTTACCACCAATACCACACACTCAAATGCAACACAGTTATGGTTGATTTATTCCCCCAAAAGATATGTTGTAATCTTAATCCTAATAATTGTTAATGTGACCTTATCTGAAAAAAGAATCTTTACAGATATAATGAAGTTAAAATGAGATCCAATATGACCGATGTCCTTATAAGAAGAAGAAAAGAGACACAGACACAGACTCAGAGAGAAAATGACCATATAAAGATAGAAACAGGGGTTGAATTCATGCCTCCACAAGCCAAGGAATGCATGGTAGTTACCACAGAAGCTAAGAGAAGCATGGCAGGATTTTTTCTAGAACGTTCAGAGAGAGCTTGGCCATGCCGACACCCTGGTTTTGTATTTCAAGCCTCCAGAACCATGAGGGAATAAATTGTTGTTTTAAGCCACTTGATTTGTATGTCAGCCTCAGGAAAGTAATATACACATCACTATTTATTCTAGTATTTTCCTCTTTCATAATTTATAACTCTCTTCTCCAACAGTGAGAAATCTGGATCCCATTATACTTAATAGATATTTTATATGAGCAAGTACCCTTTATATAACTAGTCTTTTATTGCCACCATCCACCTGAACCCTTGCTGATGCCTGATAATGGCACTCAGATTTTGAAAACCCACCTTGGATGCTTTGTCTGTCTTCTTTGCCCCACTGTGGAGGTTTTGCTCTCTTCACTAAGACTCTGAATACCCACCCATAGATGCCCTCCTTAGACCAACCAGTCTCTGATGCCACCCACCAGACAGCTCTCTAAGAGGGAGAACTTCTATCTTAGTTTCTTAAATGCTAAAAATAATACCATACAGTAGGCTGGCTTAAACAATGGGATTTTATTGGCTGATGGCTTTGAGGCAAGGAGAAATCCCAAATCAAGGTGTCAGCAAGGAGATACTTTCTTCCAAAAGAATGTGGCATCCTGTGGCTGATTGTTGTTGATTCTTGATTCCTGGTTTTCCTGTCACACAGCAATGAACATGGTTGTTTCTTCTCATTTTTCCTCTGGGTTCGGCTGAACTTCTAACTCCTTCCATGGTGTTTTCTCAGTTGGCTTCTTTCTGTGGCCTCGGTAATAGGACTAATACCATCCTGATTTAGTTGGCCGCACTTTAACTCAAAATAACCTCAGAAAAAAAATCCTATTAGAAAGGGTTCACACCCACAGGGAAGGATTAAGATAAAGGGCATGTTTTTTTTTCCGGGGTCAAACACTTTTGTTACCCTGCTCAGACTCCAATACCTTGCTCTGGTTTACTGTGGCTCCTCTGCAATCCCTCTGTCCCTCTACTCTTTCCAGTACAAAAGCCTACCTTCTCCCACCCCAACTGATAGTTTAAGAACTGGATTGTTCAAGGAACAAAACGCAGACAAAGGGGATTTTCTTCATTTTTAAGGGGACTTAGTGCGTTGTTAGACGTGATTAGCTCTGAGTTGTGTTTTACGCATGCATTAAACACCTTTAAATCAGGAATCCTTTATTCTTTTTTAATTTCCCTCAAAATTTGTTGACTAGGAACCAAATATTTGTATGAGATGGCACAAAATGATCTAGGAAAGAAGGGGCTGATAAGCCCAACTTCATTTTTGCCAAAATGTTGTTTTTTGAAATGTCATTTCTATGCAGGCAATTATCTTCTCTTGTTTCTGTCAGGCAGAGAGAGAGAAAGAAAGAGAGAAAAAGAAATACAATAGAATAATAGCATTCCATGATAGTATGTTCTAGTCATGAAGTTTATTCAGAGTCCACATTCTGCTCCTCCATTTCCTAGTTGCATCCCTTTGGATAAGTTATTTAACCTCTGTGTACTTCCATTTCCTCACCTACAAATGAGAAATAATGCCTGATTTCCAGGGTTTTTGTAAGTAGTGATGTATGTGCAGAAAATTTATGTGCAGCATTTACCACGATCCCTGGGATAGTATCATCAGTAATTGGGGAAGGATGTTGTATATAGTTTGAGGGTCATTCCCAGGAAGCCAGCAGGAAAAACCCTAACTGGTAGAGGTTCCAGTTAATTATCTTACTCCTTTTTCTTAGATAGTAATTCCTTCTGACACAGGAGCTGAATATTCATCAATGACTTTCTGTAAACTAAGCCAGTTGTGAACAGCCTAAAAATTTTACAAATCTAGTAGAGTTTCTATTTCAACTTGCATTTTCTTTCATGTCGAGGCCTTTTTACCTTAATGTGTGGTGACAAGCTGTTGCTATGTAAGAAAGACCAATTATCAGGTTATCTTTGCTTCACAATCTGCTGGGTTTCCTCAATACATTTGATAAAATTGAGCAAGGCCTGGTGGGGTCTCCAGTGTCAGCAGTGAAGTGTCCACAGCACACAACAGGGCAGAACATTTTCAGGACCATAAGATGTTATGAGTATGTGTTCAGGGAGCATTTTCTTCCTCCGTTTGATTCTTATGTTTTTATTAGTTGTGTGGTTTGTAAAGGTAATGAATGCTATTGACAGCCTTTGTGTGGCCTTGAGAGAAGTGTATGAATTGTTTCAGTAGCAGCAATGTTTGTCCCTAAACATAAACTATGCCGCAATGATAGTTGCTTTAGCAGCCACTGATCAGCAATAAATGTTAAAAATTAGCAAGAAGTCTCCTGTTTATTCCTAACCACCGAATGACTCTAAGCATTAAATATATTTTAGCAAGAGATGCTCCTTGGCCATGGAGTAGTTCAGAACATTAAACATATTTTCAAAGTATTACTTTTCTCCCCAGCCTCCAAGTGGTTGTAAACATTAAATATGTTTTATTAAAAAAAAAAAAAAAAAAACTGCTTTGCCAGCTACTGGTAGGATAGCTATGAACATCATTTTTCTTTAAGGTTGCCTTCCAGCTGCGGAACTGTTTTTCCCTTATTTGCTCTATTCTATTTATATTTTGTACACAAAAGCAAGCAAGAGGCCACCTTAGCCCAATTGTCTCTTGCTTTATGGTAAGTGATCATGGGAGAGCCGTTGCACCTGTATAAAACCCTGCTGGCAATAAGAGCTCACTAAGGTTCAATTGCTTGTATTGGATATTCCACATAGATGTCAGTTACATTTTCCAACCTAATTTTTGGTTCCACTATTCGATGTGTAAAGCATTTAAAGTATAAGGCAGGCATGAACTCACCTTAGTATTGAGGAAAAGAACTCCAAGAAGCCAGATGCTGATAGATTATGCCCATTGATCAAAGTGAAAATGTTCCATGGAGTAAACCAACTGAAAAAAAGGCAAAAATGGCAGGACTGAAAAGTTAATGTGATCTTTAATCCAAACATGATGAAGGACTTGAAATCTATGTCTGGAAATAACTCAGCGTGACAACCAAGCATGCAATCAAAGACAGTGAAGAGCTTGGTATAATATAAAGATCAATCCAGGGTATCTGTCCATTTTAACCAAATTTACAAGGAAAATCATATGCGGCACCAGAATCAATTGCAAACTATTTCGGCTCTATCATCTCAAGCAGTAATATCATCAAGTCAAATAGTTTACCGCTAAGGCTTTCATTTCTGCAGGGCCCAAGGGTTTCCCAAATTGTGTAATATTAAAGTTTGCTAAATACTTATTTTCTAGGTGCATATTCAACAGATTCACTTATTTATAGGATTTCTATCATGTACCAGGCATGGTTGTAGTTATTAGGTATAGAAGAGTGAGCAAAACAGATAAAAATCCCTGTCCTCAGGCAGCTTTCATTCCAAAGATAAGGTGCAGGGACAATAAGTTATGTTCCTTGTTCCAAACCCAGCCTGTCACCTATTTTTCTAAACGAAGTTTTTATGGGAACACAGCCACAATCATGCATTTATGTATTGTCTATGGCTGTTTCCACATCATAATGGCAGAGCTGGTGACAGAAACCACGTGGCTGGTGGAGACAAAAATATTCACTCACTGGCCCTTTATAGGAAAAATTTCTTGACCGGTAATCTAGTGAATTGAGTATGAAAGAGCAGGCTAAAGATATCATGAATATTTTAAATAGATCTATTAAAGAGGAAGAGTGTTTTCTCTGAAAAATAGCTCTTTAAGAAGGTAAATAAAAAATAGAATTGGCAGTACTAGAGGCAAAATGAAGAGACGAGGCAAGTCTCACACTAACGTATTGCAACAAAAAATCAATGCTCCTATTTAGCCCCTGCTGAATAGGATAGATTAGTGTTGTAATCACTTAAACGCTATCTTAAAGCTTTAGTTGTTCATGATAAAGTTCTCTTTCTTTCTTTCCTACAAAAATAATACTTCAGGGTGGGCTACGGTGGCTCAGCAGGCAGAGTTCTTGCCTGCCATGCTGGAGACCTGAGTTCGATTCCTGGTGCCTGCCTATGCAAAAAAATAAATAAATAAAATACTAATAATAATAGTAATAATTCACACCCCATTTTAAAAATGACGGCTAAAACTTTGGC
>PVIY010032360.1:0-29053 GCA_004026745.1 Myrmecophaga tridactyla
GTGAAGGTCCCCAGGAGGCATTTTCCTTCTTCATCTCCAAAGGTTGCTGGCTGGTGGACTCTGCTTCTCATGAATCTCTTTCATTCTTCAAAATGTTTCATCTTTTATAGGACTTCAGAAACTAATCAAGACCCACCCATATAGGTGGAGACTGCCTCCAGCTAACCCAATTTAACAAGCACTCTTGATTAAATCACATCTCCAGAGAGATTATCTAATTACAGTTTCAGGCACACAATACTGACTAGGGATTAGAAGAAATGGCTGCCTTTACAAAATGGGATTAGGATTAAAACATGCCTTTTCTAGGGTACATACATCCTTTCAAACTGGACAACCACTGTAAAATGACATTATTCTGGAAGCACTAGCCAAAATTATTAGACAAAAATAATAAGATGCAGTATCTGAAGATGAAGTGTTTTTATTTTCCAGCGATACCATTGCAAAGGGCTCAGTCCAAAGACCAAACTGGGTAGAGATGATACATTTCTGGATATCATGGGTGAGCTCACCAAATTTCATGGAGTTTATCTGCACATGTCAATTAAGGTGTTTCATTAAAGGCATTTTCAATTAAGTTTTTGGCATCAGATAGAATGAAAGTTCCAGATAAAAGAATACCAAATACAACCAAGAAGCCTTGTTTGTGTGTTTATTTGTTTGCCCACCTGAGCTTTCCCTCTATGAAAGCAGTGCACACTTTATGAGCAAATGATACAGAGTAAACAGAAAAAGAAAGACAAATGGATTTTAAACATGTGTAAAGATGATCAAACTTATTCACAATAAAACAAATGCAACTTAAAATACAGGGAGATGGAAGATGGTGGCATAGTGAGATGTGGAATTTAGTTAGTCCTTTAGGGTGAGGCAGGTTACATAGGGAAGGGGGGGAAGTGACCCTAAACCCCATAACAAAAAGTTCCTTTTAGCTCACACACCCAGCACACACACACACCTAGCCCACACACACCTAGTCCTCATTCAGGTCAGCACCTGAAAAGACCCAATGAAAACTGCAGCTCATCAATCCCTCATTAGCATAGCCAGAGGTGGGAAGGGCCCCTTCAAGTCTTTATGATGCAAGGATTCCAGCCTCAGATGGCTTTTACTCCTTGGAGAATGCCCGCACTCATCTTTGACTATGTGCCTTCCTACATATTAAAATTTTGGGCTGTACACCCTGTATAGTCTTTGGATTCTTTGGCTGTACATGCTGACTAGCCCTCAGGTTCTTTCCTGCCTCCAAAACAAAAACTTTTACAGAGTCAGCCCCTGGTTGGTGGCTAACTTCTCCAAGAATTCCCACAACTTTCTGACATCCAACAGAGAATTTCCAGAGCTCTACAGTATCCAGCCTGGAACTCCTGAGCTCTCTGGCATCCAACTAAGAATTCCCAGGGCTTTCCATCATTCAGCTGAGAACTCCCAGGGTTCTCTAGCATTGAGCTTAGAAACTATTTGGCTGTACACACCGACTAGGCCTTGAATTCTTTCCTGAGACTGAGTCAAGAACCCTCATGGTGCCAACCATCAGTTGAGGTCTCAATTTATTTGAGAACTCCTAGGGATATGCAAGCTTCAAGGGTAGATAGTAGATGGCCAAGAACTGTCTGGATCAACTGTTTGGGGGATGTCAGTGATCTGACACATATGCACCAATTTAGAATGGTGTAATGTAATGGCCAAGATCCCACACAGAGCTGTAAGTCTCCCAAGTTGTGGAGGCTGGCACCCCTTCCCCCACTGGCACAGCAGGCTGTCTTGGAGTTGGTTCCCTGAAGGGAAAAGAAACCCAATCTACTAGGACCAAGGAAGGTAGCCCCATCAAGCTCCAATTCTTGGGGCTGACAGTTCACAAACTTCAGGCTGCTGGGTGGAAGATCTGAGCACAGATAAACCAGGGGCAAGTATCAAAGGAACCCAGAGACTTCACCCTCACAGAGAAAGAGTGGGGCTAATGGAAAAAAAGAAAAGAAAAACAGAAGCTTTTTTAGTTGGATGAGCTCAAAATACTGAAAAAGCCTGAGCTCCAACAAAAAAGGAGAACAGAGAGCCAGATACCAAATCCATTTCTTTTTTTTAACTTTTTTATCGTATAACATAACATATATATAAAGCAAAGAAAGAAAAAAGCAATAGTCTTCAAAGCATTCTTCAACAAGTAGTAACAGGACAGATCCAAGAGTTTATCATGAGCTACGATACTATCATCTCAGATTTTTCCTTCTAGCTGCTCCAGAACATTGGAGGAATGTTCATATATAGAAGGAATGTTCAAATATAGAAGGAATATATTTTTTATCATCACATCCGACTCTTCTCTTCCTTTTAGTGAACAATAACATATATGCAAAAAAGCAATAAATTTCAAGAACAGGGCAGGAATTAGTTGTAGAACAAATTTCAGACTTTGGTATGGGTTGTAATTCTACAATTTTAGGTTTTTACATCTCACTGCTCTAAGATACTAGAGACCAAGAATTCCCACAACTTTCTGACATCCAACAGAGAATTAGAAATAGCAATATAATTATTCAGCAATCATACTTGTTTGTTAAACTCCACCTTCTCTGTATAACTCCACCATCAGCTTTGGTCCTTCTTCCACTCTTTAGGGGTATTTGAGCTACATCCATTCTAACTTTTTCATGTTGTAAGGGACTGTTGATAATATGGGCTGGGGGATGGACCTACCTGATGCTCTGGAGAGGCTGGCCTCTCTAGGTTTCAGGACTTATCTAGACCAGGCACTCATCTGGAGGTTGTAGGTTTCTGGAAAGATACTGTAGTGCATGGAATCTTTGTAGAATACTATATGTGCCCTACATGTTCTTTAGAATAGGCTGGAATGGTTTGGGTTGGGGTTGGGCAAGTTATGATAGGCAGCAATGTCTAACTGAAGCTTGCATAAGAGTGACCTCCAGAGTAGCCTCTTGACTCTATTTGAACTCTCCCAGCCACTGATACCCTATTTGTTCCATGTCTTTTCCCTCTTTTGGTCAGGATGGCATTCCAAATCCAGCTTTTGATTGGCAAACCCAGAGGGGGACTGGGTTCCAGCTTTCAAAAGAATTTTTTTTCCTGTCTCTCCTTTTTTTTTTTTAACTTCCTAATAATCTATTAGATAGAACTGCCAGCCTTCTCAGACCTCAACAATGCCCCAGGAGATGGCAGAATTAACACATGTCTGGAGACAAAGTAACTAGTTAGGTAAAGAAGATAATTCCCTAAAAGACATGTCTGTAAGTTGTTTCTACTGGAAGCAGGGGAGGGTGGCTCAGCCCAGCTCTAATTGCGGTTCAATCCTAGTATAGAGGAGGCAAGGCTGAGAGACAAAAAATAAAATAAAATGAAAAGGAATAAGAATGGAAGATTTTGGAGTCAGCTTAGCTCAGAGAACTGGAAAGGGGGGCACATAAAGCCTGCTGTCAACTCTTTCTCTTGACTGGCAAACCTTGGGGGCTGGGTACTGTCTCTGAAAAGGGATTTTTTTTCCTTTTTCTTTTTTTTTTATTTTTTTAAACTATTCTAAGTTAATTCATTAGTGAAATCCTCAGGCATTTTTAATTTTCAGCCTGACCCAGTCAAGGGCTGGGTTAAGATAGGTCTGAAGGATAAAGTAGGGAGTCAAGTGGGGAAGACAATTCCCTAAAATGTGTTTCTTCCCCCAAGAAAATGGTGGGAAGAGCCCAGCTCAAGTGGTGGCCCTCCTTCAGGAAATTCAGGGACCTAGGGCAGGGAACCAGAAATAGTTTAAGCCTGCATTCTACATAAAGATCTATCTTAAACACACCCCTGCCTGGCTGCTGAAAATTAAAGGCACTGCATCATTTAATGTTAGTGGGGAGCTGCAGGCTGACAACTGCCACCTACCAGGCAGGATAGGAAAAGTACAGAGCCAAGAGACTTCACAGAAAAGTCTGACAATCTTCTGAGTCTCACCCTCTGGGAAACTTGCTACTGATTATACCCACTTCTGGGCCTGTCTGGTCTTGAAAAATCTGATTGGGGTTGATCATATAAGGGAAGGTTAAAATAAACACAGGTTCCATATAGGCAGGATAAAAATCAGAGAAATAAAATCTGAGAAATTCTGAACAGTTAAATAGAAGCTATGCTAGAAATCCAGTATAAGTTGAACTGAACACCAAAGAACAGACAGAGAATGAAGCCAATCCCAGAAGGAAAATCCCAAATAAAAGAGTGAAAATGGCCCACAGAATAAACTAATCAAGGAAATCAGATGCCTAGACACCAGCAAAAAAATATGAGTCATACCAGGAAAAATGAAGATACGTCTCAGTCAAAAGAACAAACTTTTTCAAATGAGATACAGACCCCTGATACTGTGTCAAACATTAGGGGCACCCAAATCAAAAGGGCATTTGTTGCTCAGATGTTGCCTCACTCTCTCTAACCCCAACTCTGCAGGTGAAATCATTGCCCTCTGCCCTACGTGGGGCATGACATCCAGGGGTGAAAGTCCCCCAGGCAGCATGGGAGATGACTCACAAGAATGAGTCAGAACTTGGCACTATGGGATCAACAATTCCATCCTGACCAAAAGGGGGGAAAGAAGTATAACTAATAAAGTATCAATGGCTGGGAGATTTCAAATAGAGTCAAGAGGCTACCCTGGAGGTCACTTTTATGTAAGCTTCAGTTAGATATTGCTACCTATCATAACTTGCCAAACCCCAACCAAAACCACTCCAGCCAATCCTAAAGAACACCTGGGGCAATATATAATATTCTACAAAGATTCCATTCACTAGAGTAACTTTTCAGAAACCTACAACCTCCAGCTGGGTCCCTGGTCCAGATAAGTCCTAAAACCTAAGGGGGCAGCCTTTCAAGAACATCAACTAGTTCACCTCCCTATCCCATATTATTGACAGCCCCTTCCAACATGAAAAACTTTAGAATGGCCATGGCCCAATACCCTTAAGGAGTGGAATAGAAAGATCAAAGATGATGGTGGAGCTATACAGAGAAGGTAGGATTTAACAAATGAATATGATTGCTGAATCATTAAATTGATATTTCTTTTAGTCTCCAGTATCTTACAGCAGCTAGAAATAAAACCTAAAACTGTGGAATTGTAACCCATACCAAACTCTGAAATATGTTCGACAACTAATTGTGCTGCATTTTGAAATTTATTGCTTTTTGTATGTATGTTATTTTTCACAAAAAAAAAGAGAAAAAGTCAATTGTGAGGATAAGAAATATTTATTCCTTCTGGCTTCATATCTTCTGGAGCAGCTAGAAGGGAAAATCTGAGATAATGGTATGGTTGCCCATGACAAACTCTGGGATCCCTTCTGTAACTACTTGTTGAAGAGTGCTTTGAAAACTATTGTTTTTTCTTTCTTTGTTTTGTATAGATGTTACATTATACAATAATTTTTTTAATTTAAAAAATGAGATACTGGAGTTGAAAAAAACTAAATAAGGCTGTTCAGACACACATGCAAAATCACATCAAAAATTGAATCAGTGAGTTGAGGGAAGATGTGGCAAAGACATGAAGGATATAAAGACAAATTGGATGAGCATAAAGAATACTCAAAAGTTTGAAAAAACAAATGGCAGAACTTATGGGAATGAAAAGCACAGTAGAAGAGATTAAAAACACAATGAAGACCTACAACTGCAGATTTGAAGAGGCAGAAGAAAGGATTAGTGAACTAGAGGACAGGACATCTGAAATCCTACATACAAATGGACAGATAGGGGGCAGGCCACAGTGGCTCCACAGGCAGAGTTCTCGTCTGCCATGCCAGAAACTCGGGTTTGATTCCTGGTGCCTGCCCATGCAAAAAAAAAAAAAAATGATAAAAGAACAGATAGGGAAAAGAATGGGAAAATATGACCAGGGTCTCAGGGAATTGAATGACAACATGAAGCACACAAATATATGTGTTATGGGCATCCCAGAAGAAGAAGAGAAGGGAAAAGTGGTAGAAAGTATAATGGAGGAAATTATCACTGAAAATTTCCCATCTCTTATGGAAGGCACAAAATTCAGATCCAAAAAACACAGCATACCCCAAACAGAATAGATCTATAGAGACCTACTCCAAGACACTTAGTAATTAGATTGTCAATTATCAAATGCAAAATGAGAATTCTGAAAGCAGCAAGAGAAAAGTGATCCATCACATACAAGGGAAGCTTAATAAAACTATATGCTGATTTCTCAGCTGAAACCATGGAGGCAAGAAGGCAATGGTATGATATATTTAAGAGACAAATCAAGAAATCTATACCCATCAAAACTGTTCTTCAAAAATGAGAGAGAGTTTGAAATATTTTCAGACAAACAGACACTGAGAGAGTTTGTGAACAACAGACCTGCTCTACAAAAAATACTAAAGGGAACACTAAGGGCAGATAGGAAAAGACAGGAAAGAGAGGTTTGGGGAAGAATTTTAAAATAAAGACTATCAGGAAGTAAAAATAGAGAAAAAAAATAAGATATGACATGTGCCAGTTTGAAGCTATTATGTACCCCAGAAAATCCATGTCCTTTAATTCTCATTCAATATTGCTGGGTAAGATCTTTCCAAGTGTTTCCATGGAGGTGTGACCTATCCAATTGTGAGTCATAACTTTTAACTAGATGGCTTCCATGGAGATGTGTCTCTCCCATTGAAGGTGGGCTTGCTTACTGGAGACTTTTACCAGAGAACTATTTCAGAAAAAGCTTCAGATCCACCAGTACCAAAAGGGCCCATGCAGAAGGGAAACAACCCCAGGGAAGCCTTTTGAAATAAGGAGAGAAAGCTAGTCACCATATCCCAGCTGAGAGAGAAACCCCAAACTTCATTGGCTCTTTTCCCTTGATGCCTTAATTTGGACATTTTCACAGACTTAGAGCTATAACCTTGCAGTGCAATAAATCCTCCTTTTAAAAGCTGTTCCATTTCTGCTATATTGCATCCCAGCAGCTTTTGAAAGCTAGAACAACATATAAAACCCAAAAGCCTTCTTACCAAAATGGGGAAGAGAAAAATGAGACAAAATGAAGTTTCAGTGGCTGAAAGATTCCAAACAGAGTTGAGAGGATATCCTAGATGTTATTTTTACCCTTTTTTAGATTATGGTGTGTCAGAGCAGCTAGAGGGAAGTACCTGAAACTGAGAACTGTGTTCCTGTACCCTTGATTCTTAAAGAAGACTATATACTTGTATAGCATTTACAATATGACTGTGTGATTGTGAAAACCTTGTATCTGATGAGTAAAAATTTTAAAAAGGATAAAAATAAATGAACAGACTTCAGGGAAGATGGCCAAGTAGAGTAACTCAAGATTAGTGATGCTCCACAGAAAAGTTAGAGAAGGGACAAGAGGGCCACTGAAGTGGCGATTCGGGAATACAGCTGACCGGGGAGAGACTTCTGCACCACATGCAACAGCCCTCATTACAGAAGCCAAGGAACTGAGATGCAGAAATCTGGAGCCTAGCGCAGGGGCACAGAGCTGCAGTCTGCAGGAGTGCACAAACAGGAGCCCAGGACTAGGAAGTAAGCCAGGCTGTTTTCCTTGGGTGCACTACGCACACCAGTGCAGCCCTGTGACCAGTGACTCATCCCACATGCCACACACCTGAACCCCATCACCTGCTCTTTTTCCCCATGCTCCAGGCACCCCCACCCCACCACCCCCTAGCACACATACCCGTCCCCCCCACCCCCACCTCAAGTGCAGCCCAACCCACCTCTCTGCACCCCTCCCGAGCACTACCTCCCCCTCCCTCTTTCCTACAGGATGTTGCCAGAGCATAAAGGCTGCAGGCACTAACCTCCATACCTAGGCTGCCCCCCCACCCATAGTATCACATAGCTTCACCCCACTCTGCCTGAACTAAGCACATCCATTTATGGCACTTCTAGACCCATGCACGTACACAGGCCCCCAATCATGTCATGGCTCTGGGAACCACACTTTACAGCAGTCCTAGAATCACCCATGTGAACAGCCTTCAGCTTCAATTTCTGGCTCTGAGAAAATGCCGACCTGCACAGTTGGGTCACATCTGCCCCCATCCACAAAGACATAATGCTATCCTGCTGCCACAGGTCTACACATACACACAAAGGGCCCCATGCCTTAGATCAGTGCACACCAGGGTTATGCCCCCCAGATTAGTGCACCCACTCTCCTACATCTTCCCTGGCCACTGGGCACCCATGTTCACAAACATCATCATAACATCCCCAACCCGCACCCATACCTGCCCTGTAACAAATCACCACACTGAGTGCTCCACCCCATGCAATAGGAGCAATAGCTGTTTCAACAATAATAGTAGGAGACTTTAATACACCATTCTTCTCTATAGATAGAGCAACCAGACAGAAGATCAGCAAGGAAATAGAGATGTTAAATAACTTGATAAATGAATTAGACCTAACAGACATATAGGTCATATGACATATAGGTCAAATTTAAAAGATAAGATAGTGGAATCAATAAACACCTTTTCAGTAATAACTTTGAATGTTAATGGACTAAACTTACCAATTAAAACCTATATGTCTGTTAGGTTTAGCCTGCTGTACAACCATCCTGCAAACACAGGCCTTAGACTACTGAAAGAAATCAACTCCCAAAGTAAATCAATCAAGCCTAAAGGCATGCCTAAAGACAGCAGAAGATCACTAAGCATATCACAATGCAGAAAGATATAGCCCTGCCTAATGATCAAATTAAAACACCAGAGGAGATGCAGATGTTGGAACAAATAATCAAAGATGTTCATACAACTCTCCTTAATAAAATAAGTGGGATAACAAATGACATAAAGGAGATCAAGAAGACAGTAGAAGACCACAAAGAGGAATTTGAAAGAATAAATAGAAAAATAGTGGAAATCACAGAGATCAAAGACTCTGTTGACCTAATAGAAAACATACTAGAGGCACACAACACCTCTGATTTGAAGAGACAGAAGAAAGAATAAGTGACATAGAGGACAGGCTAATTGACTTTGAAGACTCAAAACAGCAAATGGTAAAAAAAGATGGAAAAAACTGAATGAGAACTCAAGGAAATTGTAGATGAAACAAAGCATACAAATAAAAGAATCATTGGTGTCCCAGAAGGAGAAGAAAGGAGTAAAGGGCTAGGAAGAGTAATTGAGGATATAATCGGGAAAACTTTCCAACCCTCATAAAAGACATAAATATACAAGTCAAAGAATCCCAAAGAACTCCAAATAGAATCCAAATAGGCCCTCCCCAAGACACAGACTAATCAGCCTGTCAAATGTAGAATAGAAGCAGAAAATAGTGAAAGTGGCAAAAGAAAAACAATCTACTACATACAAGGGAAACCACACAATGCTAAGTTCAAACTATTCAACCAGCACACTGGATGCGAGAAGGCAGTGACGTGATATATTCAAGATCCTGAAAGAGAAAGACTTCCAGCCAATCTGTACCCAGCCAAACTGTCCTTCAAAATTGAGGGAGAGATTAAAGTTTTCACAGATAAAGAAATCCTGAAAGAATTTGTCAATAAGAGACTGCCCTACAAGGAATACTAAAAAGAGTTCTGCCAGCTGAAAAAAAAAAAAAAAGACAGGAGAGGGAGGTCTGGAAGAGGGCACAGATTTGAAGAGTACTAGTAAGGGTAATTTAAAGAATATAAAGAGAAAGAGGGAAAGGAATATCTAGATCTCACAAATAAAATTTAAAAGATAAGATAGTGGAATCAATAAATGCCTTTTCAGTAATAACTTTGAATGTTAATGGACTAAACTTACCAATTAAAAGATACAGATTGGCAGAATGGATTAAGAAACATGATCCAACTATATGTTGCTTACAAGAGACTCATCTTAGACACAAGGATACAAACAGATTGAAAGTGAAAGGATGGAAAAAGATTTACCATGCAAGTTGTAACCAAAAGAAAGCAGGAGTAGCTATGCTAATATTGGACAAAACAGACTTTAAATATAAAGACATCCTAAAAGACAAAGAAGGACACTATATACTAATTAAAGGGTCAATTTATCAAAAAGATATAAAAATCATAAATGTTTATGCTCCCAACCAAGGAGCTCCAAACTACATGCGACAGACATTGGCAAAACTGAAGAGAGCAATAGCTCTTTCAACAATAATAGTAGGAGACTTCAATACACCATTCTCCTCTATAGATAGAGCAACCAGACAGAAGATCAGCAAGGAAATAGAGATGTTAAATAACTTGATAAATGAATTAGACCTAACAGACATATAGGTCATTGCACCTGAAAACACAAGGTTATACATTCTTCTCTAGTGCTCATGGAAAATTCTCCACGATAGATCATATGCTGGGGCACAAAACAGGTCTTCATAAATTTAAAATTTTTGAAATTATTCAAGACACTTTCTTTGATCACAATGGGATGAAATTGGCTCTCAATAACCACTAAAGAACAAGAACATTCACAAACATATGGAGATTAAATAACACTCTCTTAAGCAACCAGTAGGACAAAGAAGAAATTGCTGGAGAAATCAGTATCTATCTGGAGATGAGTGAAAATGAGAATACAACTTATCAGAACTTATGGGATGTGGCAAAGGCTGTGCTGAGAGGGAACTTTATTGCCCTAAGTGCCTATTAAAAACCAAGAAAGAGGGCAGGCCATGGTGGCTCAGCAGGGAGATTTCTCACCTGCCATGCTGGAGACCCGAGTTTGTTTCCCAGTGCCTGTCCATGCTAAAATAAATAAATAAATAAATAAATAAATAACAAGAAAGAGCAAAAATCGAGGATTTAGCAGCAAAGCTGGTGGAACTTGAGAAAGAACAGCAAATTAACCCCAAAGCAAATAGGAGAAGAGAAATAACAAAGATTAAAGCAGAGATGAATGAATGGGAGAACAATAGAAAGAATCAATAAAACCAAAAGTTGGTTCTTTGAGAAAATCAATAAAATTGATGGGCCACTAGCAAGACTGACAAAGAAAAGAAGAGAAAGATGCAAATAAACAAAATCAGAAATGAGAAGAGGTGCATTACCACAGACCCTGAACAAATAAAAGAAATCATTGGAGGATACGACTAACAACTATACGCCAACAAACTAGACATCTTGGATGAAATTGACAAATTCCTGGAGACACAAACAGGCTATACTGACTCAGGAAGAAATAGAAGATCTCAACAAACCAATTACAAGTAAAGAAATTCAGTCAGTCATTAAAAAATCTTGCTACAAAGAAAGACCCAGAGCCAGATGGCTTCACAGGGGAATTTCCTCAAATATCCCAAAAAGAACTAACACCAATCCTGCTCAAACTTTTCAAAAAAAGTGAGGAAAAAGGAATTCTACCTAACTCATTTTATGAAGCTAATATCACTTTAATACCAAAACTGGGTAAAGATGCTCTGAGAAAGGAAAACTACAGACCAATCTCCTTAATGAACTTAGATGCAAAAATTCTCAATAAAATATTAGCAAATCAAACCCAACAATACAGTAAAAGGATTATACACTATGTCCAAGTGGGGTTTATACCAGGAATGCAAGGATGGTTCAACACAAGAAAATCAATTAATGTAATACAGCACATTAACAAATCGAAAGGGAAAAAAATCACATGATCATCTCGATTGATGCTGAAAAAGCATTTGAGAAAACTCAGCATCCTTCTCTGATAAAAACACTCCAAAAGATAAGAATCAGAGATAACTACCTCAATATGATAAAGGGAATATATGAAAAACCGATAGCCAGCATTGGTTTTTTTGCTCTCTCCATTCCAGCAATGGAGAGAGACTGAAAGCCTTCTCCCTAAGATCAGATACAACACAAGGATGCCCACTGTCACCACTATTGTTCAACATCATGCAAGAAGTTCTAGCTAAAACAATCAGTCAGGACAAAGAAATAAAAAGCATTCGAATTGGAAATGAAGAAGTAAAACTGTTATTATTTGCAGATGATGATACTATACTTGGAAGATCCTGAGAAATCTGCAGCAAAGTTACTTGAGCTATAAACAAATTCAGCAAGGTGGCAGGATATAAAATTAATGTTCAAAAATCAGTAACATTTCTATACACAAGCAATGACCTAGCTGAGGAGTCAGTTAAGGAAAAACTTCTATTCAAAATTGCTACTAAACGAATCAAATGCTTAGGAACGAACTTAACTAAGGATGTAAAGGACTTGTACATGGAAAACTACACAACATGGCTAAAAAATATCAAAGGAGATCTAAATAGGTGGAAAGATATTCCCTGCTCATGAGTAGGAAGGCTAAATATAGTTAAGGCATCAATTCTACCCAAATTGATCTACAGATTCAACACAGTACCAATCAAAATTCCAACAACCTACTTTGCATATTTGGAAAAGGTGACTACCAAATTCATATGGAAGGGAAAGAGACCCCAAATAGGTAAAAAGCATCCTAAAAAAGAAGAATGAAGTGGGAGGATTAACACTCCCTAACTTTAAAGCATATTATAAAGCCACAGTGGTCAAAACAGCATGGTACTGGCACAAAGATAAAAGCACTGACCAATGGAATCAAATCAAGAGTGCAAAAATAGACCACCAAATCTACAGTCAACTGATTTTTGACAAGGTCCCCAAATCCTCTGAACTGGGACAAAATAGTCTTTTCAATAATTGGGCATGGAAGATCTGGATATCAATAGCCAAGAGAATGAAAGAGGACCCCTATCTTACACCCTACACAAAAATTAACTCAAAGTGGATCAAACACCTAAATATAAGAACTAGCACTATAAGGCTTCCAGAAGAAAATGTAGGGAAACATCTTCAAGACCTAGTAATAGGAGGAAGCTTCTTAAACTTTACATCCAAAGCACAACAACAAAAGAAAAAATAGATAAATGGGTACTCCTCAAAATCAAATACTTCTGCACTTCAAAAGACTGTCAAAAAAGTGAAGAGGCAACCAATTCAATGGGAGAAAATATTTGGAAATGACATATCAGACAAAGGTTTGATTTTCTCTATAAACAAAGAAATCATACAACTCAACAACAAAAGAACAAACAACCCAATTATAAAATGGGCTAAAGATATGAATAGACATTTTTCTGAAGAGCAAATACAGATGGCTCAAAAGCACATGAAGAGCTTCTCATTTTCATTGGCCATTAGGGAAATGCAGATCAAGACTGAAATGAGATACCACCTCACACCTATAAGCATGCCTGCTATTAAACAAACAGGAAACTATAAATGTTGGAGAGAATGTGGAGAAACTCGGACAGTTATGCACTGCTGGTGGGAATGTATAATGATGCAGCCACTATGGAAAACTGTTTGGCGGTTCCTTAGGAAACTAAACTTGAGTTGCCCTATGACCCAGCAACAGCACTACTTGGTATATACCCAGAAGAGCTGAAAGCAGCAACACCAACAGACATTTGCATACCAATTGTTCATAGCAGCATTTTTCAGAATCACCAAAAGATGGAAACAAACCAAACACCCATCAACGGACCAGTGGATCAACAAAATGTGGTATATACATACGATGAAATATTATGCAGCAGTAAGATAAAATGATGTCCTGAAGCACATGACAAGATGGATGAGCCTTGAGGACATAATACTGAGCAAAATTAGCCAGACACAAAAGGATACATACTGTATGATTCCACTTTTATGATGAGCATAAAGGTATAATCAGAAGTTTATAATACAGAATATAGGGGACATAGAGATACATAGAAGCTAGAGATGGGTGAACCGTTAGTTAATGAGGTTGAACTCCAATGTAAGGGAATAGATAGGAGCTAAGGTGATTCTCTAGTGGATCTAGAAGAATATTATCATATTGAAGATGAACAAGATTGAAAGGGATTGTATAGACCTACACGTCCCACTGACTCACACTAGAAATATGAATGTGCTCTCGTAAGAATTACTTCAAAGATACGATTCTTGTATAAAGAGTATTTAAGCCCAGGGTACATCAGGAAAACTGCTATTGCATGCTATGAACTAGTTCAAAAGGAAACCATAAGCACTACCACAGCAACAGCAGAGATAAATAATGGGATGAGGGACAAGAGTTAAGAGGAGGTTTAGATTTCCTATTTGGCAAGAGTATGTATAATGGTTTTCTTTCTCTTGAGAACAATGAAATTATCTAAAATTGAGAATGTTGATGGACTGTGGATTTGGGCCCTCTACATGATGCCTGATGAGTGCAGATAGCTGAAGGATCCCCTGATGGAGAAGTAGATTGTCAAACGATGGTGTATACTTATGAAGAAGGTTGTGCTGCTACCAAAAGGAACAATGTCATGAGGCATGCAGTGATCTGAATGAACATGTGGAACATTTGGTGAGAAAAAATAAGCCAGAAACAAAAAAACAACAATGGTATGGTCACCTTTAGAAAATGCTTATAAAAAAACAAGGGCCTAGATTGTAAGCTTTCAGAACAGATATGTTACATCTGGAGTGGTGATTGTAGTTTCTGGATTTTGAGGGGCTGTTTATATATAAAACCTGGTATTTAGAGATAAGAATGAAGCTGAACAGATTGGGGTTAAAATAATTCAGAGCATAGGGGTAAGGGAGATAGTGTCTATATTTTAGAACCACACATACACTTTGAGACCAATGAAGAAAGGTTTATTTGATCTGGAACTGACATTTTCTGTAGTGCATTACCTACTTCAACGGATCTGTAGAGTTCATTTGAACAACTGAAACACAGGAAGCACAGAATAAGAAAGAGGTCCTTTAATCCTGTATAGATTATTGTGATGCCTGGATACATCCTAGAGTATATTAAGCAGATTATCAAAAAGTATTCACAAAGTCCCCTGAGGGAGGGAAGAAAGAATATGGAACTATTAAGCCTTACCATCAGAGAATCCCCTGATGCTGTGTCAAAATTTAGGGATACCCAAATTAATAGACCATGCCCTTGATCAGGAGGCTTACTCTTGTGAAGCTTATGTAGGTAGCGGAGAAGCTTAGACTGCCTAGAGGCATGCCTAATGGTTACTTCTGGAGGACCTCTGTTGTTGCTCAGATGTGGCCTCAGTCTCCCTAAGCCCAACTCTACAAATGAAATTATTGCCTTCCCCTCTATGTGGGACATAACATCCAGAGGTGAAAGCCTCCCTGGTAACATGGGAGTTGACTCCCAGGGATGAATCCAGACCTGCACTTTGGGATCAACAATTCCATCCTGACCAAAAGGGAGAAAAGAAGTGTAATTAACAAAGTATCAGTGGCAGAGAGAATTCAAATAGAATTGAGAGGCTACTCTGAAGGTTACTCTTTTGCAAGCTTCAGGTAGACCTTGCTACCTATCAAAACCTGCCAACTCCCAACCAGGACCATTCCAGCCAATCCTAAAGAATACCTAGGGCGATATATATGATTCCTCAAAGTTTCCAGGCACAAGAGTAACTTTCCAGAAACTACAACCTCCAGATGGGTCCCTGGTCCAGATAAGTCCTGAAACCTAGCCTAGCCTCTCCATATCATCAGATAGTTCCATCTCCCTACCCCATATTAGTGACAGACCCTTCCAATATTAAAAATTTAGAATTACCATAGCCCAAACAACCCTAAAGAGAGGTATGGAGAGATCAAAGGTAATGGTGGAGTTATACATAGAAGATAGGACTTAACAAATGAATATGAATGCTAAATCATTAAACTGATATCTCTTTTAGTCTCCAATACTTTAGAGCAGCTAGAAATAAAAACCTAAAATTGTGAAATGCAACCTATGTCCAAGTCTGAATTATGTTCTACAACTTATTGTAGTGCTGTGCTTTGAAATTTATAGCATTTTTTGTATGTATGTTATTGTTCACAGAAAAAGAAGGAAAAAATGTTGATTGTGATGATAAAAAAAATATTTAAGCCCTCTAGCCTCCTACATTCTGGAGCAGCTAGAAGGAAAAATATGAGAGGATCGTATAGTAGCCCATGACAAACTCTGGAATCTGTCCTCTAACCACGTGTTGAAGAGTGCTTTGAAAACTATTGATTTTTATTTCTTTGCTTTGTAAATATGTTATACTATACAATAAAAAAGTTAAAAAAATAAAAAATAAACAAACAATAGGGGAGATAAAAGGTAAAATTTGGGTAGATTGAAATACTGTGGCTCAATGAGAGGGAGAAGTAAGGCATGTATGAGTTCTTTTTTCTTCTGTTTATTAATTTTTCTGGAGTGATGCAGATGTCCTAAAATTGATCATGGTGAAGAATATACAACTATGTGATGACATTATGAGCCACTGACTGTATAACATGTTTGAACTGTATATGCATGGCTATTTCTCAAAAAAAAAATTTTAAGAGTTAATGGATTAAACTCCCTAATCAAAAGACATAGGCTGGGTTCGTTTCCCAGACCATGCACCGCCCCCCACCCCCCAAAAAAAGACATAGGCTAACAAAATGATTGAAAAACAGAACCCATATATATGCTGCCTACAAGAAGCTCACTTAGCCCCAAGGACAAAAACAGGTTGAAAGTGGAAGGCTGGAAAAAGATATTTCATGCAAACAACAACCAGAAAATAGCAGGGATAGCTATACTAAGATAAGACAAATTAGACTTCAAATATAAAAAAATTAAAAGATACTACATATTAATAAAAGGGGCAATTTATCAAGAAGACATAACAATTATAAATATTTATGCACCAAGCCAGAGTGCTCCAAAATACATGAGGCACACACTAACAACACTGAAGGGAGAAGTAAACACCTCTACCATAGTAGCTGGGGACTTCAATACACCTCTCTCATTATTAGATGGAATATCTAGACAGAGGATTAATGAGGAAACAGAGATGTTGAATAGTATGATAAATGAACTAGATTTAATAGACATTTATAGAGCACTTATGCCCCACAATAACAGGATTCACATTTTTCTCAAGGGCTAATGGTTCATTCTCCAGGATAGACCACACATTGGGTCACAAAACAATTCTCAATAAATCTGAGAATACTGAAATTATACCAAACAGTTTATTGGAGCATAATGGAATGAAGTTGGAAGTCAATAATAGGCAGAAGGTCAGAAAATTCACAAATATATAGAGGCTGTTCTGGTTTGCTAGCTGCCAGAATGCAACACACCAGAGACAGATTGGCTTTTAATAAAAGGGGATTTATTTTGTTACTTCTTCAGATGAAAGGCAGCTAACTTTCATCTAAGGTTCTTTCTTATGTGGTAAGTCTCAGGGTAATCTCTGCTGGCCTTCTCTCCAGGCCTCTGGGTTCCAACAACTTTCCCCGGGATGATCCTTTTCTGCATCTCCAAATGCCTGGGCTGAGCTGCGAGTGCTGAGAGGAGGTATGCCAAGCTGCTTGGGGTGTGCTAAGCACCAACCAATTAAGTCAAATGTCATTCACTGCAGCAGCCAACCCTCCTAGCTGGCTGCAGATGTAAATCAGCAACAGATGAGGTTCACCTACCATTGGCTCATATCCACAGCAACAGAACTAGATGCCTTCACCTGGCCAAGTTGATAACTGAATCTAACTACCACAGAGGCTCAACAGCACACTTTTAAACATCCAGTGTGTCAAGGATGAAATTACAAGAGAAATCAGTATTTATTTTGAGGCAAATGAAAAAGAAAATACAACATATCAAAACATATGGGACGCAGCAAAGGCAGTGCTGAAAGGGAAATTTATTGACCTCAATGTCTGTATTTCAAAAAGAAGAAAGAGCATAAATCAAGGAATTAACTGTTCATCTGGAGGAACTAGAGAAAGAACAGCAAATTAACCTCAAAGCTAACAGAAGGAAAGAAATAACAAAGGTAACAGCAGAAAATGTTCTAAGAAATGATCATGATGATGAATATGCAACTATGTGATGATATTATGAATTACTGACTATATATGTAGAACAGAATGAGCTTATATTAAGAATGTTTGTGTTTCTTTCTTGTAATTTTTTAATTAATAAAAAAATTTTTAAAGATTACAGCAGAAATAAATGAAATTGAGGACATCAAAACAGTAGAAAGAATCAACAAAACCAGGGATTGGCTCTTTGAGAAAATCAATAAAATAGATGGACCTCTAGCTAGGCTGACAAAAGAGAGAGAAAGGATACAAATACATGAATTCAGAAATGGAAGAGGGAACATAACTACTGACCCTGCAAAAATAAAGGAGAGAATGAAAGGACACTGTGGGCAACACTATGTTAAAAACCTAGACAATGTGGACAAAATGGACAAATTTTCCTGATCCCTTTGGTCAAGAGTTTAAGTATCTCAAGTGGCAGGTGGACTGAACAAGTTGGGTACTCTATACTTAGTAAGCTTTATGCTAACTACAAACTCTGGGTTAATTTCCCTATCCTCTCTTAGTAATAAGGTCCGTCTTTTGAATCGACCAAAATGATTTTCTTCACATCTTCTGCTAGGCTGTGAAGGTAGGTCCTCAAGTCAGAGCCACACCCCTGCCAGCCAGCATAGCCACCACAACTGGACCACTGCTGGAGAAGGGATCCAGCTGCTTGGGGCACTTGGCCCCAAGTGAGAATCATCCCCACCACCTGACAATGAGATAAACCTACCCACTGGTATTGGGTGGCTCTGTGATTTGGTTCACTAAAGAAGGATTTTCCTCAGTGTTTCGGCTCCATACCTTCCGGGACCCTGTGACTCAGCCTCCTCCAAGGCAGAGCCCCTGGGGGAGAAGGAAGAAAGGGACTGGAAGGACTCTGAGAACCCAAATACTTGGAGATAATCATGGTCAGTGCCTTTGAGAGTTTTATCAAAGCAGCACATGCTCATGGGTTCAGCAGCCCTCTGGGGCACTCCTGTCCCCATCACAACCACATATCTCAATCTGACCCTCTCTTACATTTCCCTTTTTCCACTTTTGGAATGAAAGCCTAAGGAGAAACAGGGACCAGACCCCAGGAAAGTATTTAGCATCAGCTCTGCTCTAAGCAGGTGGGACAGGGCAGTTAGGAAGTGCAAATACTGAAGGTCACAAAGGGGACTGGTGGCAGACCTGTCTTCCCTCCACCTCTACTATTCCTCTAACAGACACCCATAGGAGGGAACTGTGAGAGAGCAGAGGATGGAGGCTAGGGCCTAAGGGAACAATGAGGTGGTCCAGGCTATGAGGGAGAATTCAAATCAGCTAGGATTGTCAGAACCCCATATTAAGAATGGAGTGGAGCAGATCAGCAGATGCCCTTGATGAGAGGCTAGGGAGACTTTGCATCCAAGAAAACTGGTTGTCTCCTCACACAGAGCACACTAATGAACTTCCAGTAGGCCTTAACAGTTTGGAGATGACACCTCCAAGATGAGATTATATTCAGTGTCCCTGGCCAAAGGGCAGTGGCAGTTGCAAAAGTCAGGGATGCTCAGATACGTCTTAGATGCACCTCACAGAAGCCATTTTTCTTCGGGTGTGCATTGTAGATAAAGATGCTGTTTTTCATAGAGAACTCTGCCCTGACCAGGCCTCAAAGCTGCATCATCACATCACAGTAAAGTTGGTGCCTACCAGAGACCTTTGTCTTGTGCTTGTTGACATGAAAACAGAATTCCCCAGAGAAGCCAGACTGATCTATTAGGAGAAGCAACTGAAAGGTCCATGTCAAAAGCATGTTTCTTCTCCTTAGAGAAAGGAGAAAGGTAGCAAAAAGAAAAACTCCCTTCTCCAGAACAACAAGTTTTCATGTACTCAAAGCCCACACACACAGGATTGCAAATTATCTCCACTTGTCTCCAACTACAATCACTCCCATGAACCAATCCCAGAAAATAGTTCTAGTCCATCCTCCTTCTAACATCCATCTTCCTTCTTTTCTCTCCCAACCAACTTTTATTTCCTCCCATCCCAGTGCCTTGGCCCAGCACATTCTTAATTATCCTCCTTAGCTCTAGACTTATTAAAGAAATTGGGGTAGAAGGAGCTATTATTGAGACAGGTAGCAACCTCTCACCCCCTTGTGGTCTTATGTAAGAGAGAAAATCTGAAATCCAAGTGATCTTTGATCCTTGCTAAGGCAGTAACACTAACTTAAATTTGTGGAGTGCTTTACAGTAATGCTTTTAAAACTTCAATATGCATATGAATATCTGGAGATCTTATTAAAATTCAGGTTCTGTGTGATTGCAAAAACCCTGTGACTGACACACCCTTTATCTAGTGTATGGTAAGATTAATAATAAAACAAAGAATAATAACAATAGGGGAGATAAGGGATATGAGATGTTTGGGGGTTTCTTTTTATTTTTATTTCTTTTTTGGAGTAATGAAAATGTTCTAAAATTGATTATGGTGATAAATGTACAACTATATGATGATACTGTGAGCCACTGACTGTATACTTTGGATTGATTATATAATGTATGAATATATCTCAATGAAATTGCATTTAAAAAAATGAGCTTAGCAGATCTGGAAGCTGCATGGTGGTTTCAGAAACTGCTACTGAATTTGCAAAGAACAACGGTAGCAAATCTAGATCTTCCAAGTTTAACTTGTCTGAAAAGCTTGATTTGCTAAAGTTCGTGAAACCATATGTTAAAATTCTGAAGAACATACTAATAAACATTCAGTAATAGTGGAAAAGAATAGAGGTTGGGATATCATAGCAGTTAACTATAATGCAGTTGGAGTAGACTGCCCTCCTCAAACAGTGCAGGGTCTATGCACCCTTTACAAACGGCTCAAAGAATATGCCAAACAGGAGATATTGCTGCAAAAAGAGACCCAATCAGATTTTAAAAGCAATATTTCTGAGCCAACCAAGAAAGTTACGGAGATTATTCCCCCGATTTCCAGTTTTTGCCTGGTAAGAGACAGGAACCACATACACAGTGCAAACTTGGTTGAGGAAGCACAGGCTGGTACCAGTTCACTACAGGTAATGGTGGATCACCATCCTCTTGCTATTACAGTGGGGGTGAAGCAAGAAGTCATTAAACCACCTCGTCTACTGGTTTTAAGTTCTCAAGCTAATGACCCTTTAGAGCAAGGAGAAGAACATGAATAAGTACATGTTATGGAATGATCTTTATTGCCACCACTTTCCTCTGTTGATATGAGAATGACATTGTCTCCATCTTCTATTCCAAGAAGAAATGAACTTTTTCAGCATGAGAATGGAGAGCACTTTAGGTCTCTATTAGGATGCGTTCCTTTGGTTCTGCAAATACTGAAAGAAGAGCATCAGATAATTGTAGAAATTTTTTTTTAATTTGGATTTTATGTTCAGGAGAAGAAGGATGGATTGAAAAGAAGGCAACAGCTAGAAGAAGAGCTGTTAAGAGCAAAAATTGAAGTGGAGAAGTGGAAAGCAGTTTGCTTATGACATGATCTGTCAGAATATAATAGTCTCTAAAAATTTTTTAGTTTTGCAATTTGATCATTTTAATTTTGGCCAAAATTCTTTCATTTGGGAAAATCCTGAATGCCTATTCTTGAAAAATGCTGTTAACCTTTATTAAGGAAAAACTTTCTTGATATGATTTTCTACTTATTTAATTTGCCTTCGAGATATTTTCAAATTTGTTAATTGGTTGGCATGGTTACATTTTTCATTGTCTTCCCCACATTTTCTTTCTAAGAATCTTAATTGTTGACCTTATAAAAGATATTTTATTTTTTTTGTTAAATTGTAACATACATTATACATACAGAGTCATATTCTTTCCAAGTTGAGTCTTCAACTTTTTTTTTTTTTTTTAACATGGGCAGGCACTGGGAATCAAACCCAGGTCCTCTGGCATGGCAGGCAAGAACTCTGCCTGCTGAGCCACCGTGGCCCACTCTTCAACATTTTTAATTAGAGCTTTGAAATCTCATTAAAGGTTTTTAAGTCAATCAAATTTAAAATGTATTGCTAACTTAATTCCAAGAAGTCAGTCTTTATGACATTGATTAAAAAACATTTTTTTATTAGAGCAGTTGTAGGTTTGTAGAAAAATCATGCAGAAAGTGTAGAGTTCCCAATCCTCTTTCTGTACTCCACCCCTTGTTGTCCCTATTGTTAACATTTTGCATTAGTATGGTTACCTTTGTTATAATGATGAAACATATCATAAATGTATTACTGTAGTCCATATTTTACATTATAGTTCACTCTTTGTGTTGTATATTTCTATTCCGGTAACACATATATATAATCTAAAACTAATTATTCAGCTACTATCAAGGATACAGTTCAGTGGTGTTTAATACATTAACAGTGACATTGATATTTTATACTTTCATCTTTTGAAAGGGTAAGTCTTAGGATGTTAAAGATGGAAGGTATTTGGAGAACCCTTTTTTCTCATCTCTTCAATTCAGAGGTAATGAAACTGAGGTCCAGAGAGCAGTCAATGACTTAGTTGATATAAAAAAGCAGAGCTGGGCATGGTACTCAGCTTTTATGGATGTGTGTAATTTTTGGTCCTACTATTCCATAGAACTAAAAATCCTCTAAGATATTCTCTAGATTTAAAAACAAGAAACATTTAAGTAATTAAAATTGCTTTTAAAGATTGTTAATTTTTGAAATCAGGAGAACTGTATCATTTTACCCCATTCTACCCTTCCTTTTTTTGGCTACCAAAATAAGACCAGATATTCTAATGAAGCTGTTATATAGGGCTGTACAATTTAAAAATATGTTTTAATGTATTATTCTAAAAAGATTTCTTTCACCATAAAAATCAGAACGGACAAAATTAAAATTTCACTTAGAATGAAAATTGTGGGGAAAGTACATTGTGTATGTTTATAATTCATGGTACAATCTGAAGTCTGCTCTTTGTAAACATTGCTATTCTAATATTGGTGAAAATAAGTAAAACACTTAAAACATTTTTAAAATGTATTAAAAGATTAAAATTTTAACATGGAATTTTAATTTAAAATGAATTCAATGATGGGTAATAAACAAGAAATTCTAAACTGAAAAAAATTCAGGTTCTGATTCAGTAGATCTGGCGTGGGACCTGAGATACTCATTTCTAATAATCGCTCAGGTGACAGTAATGCTGTTAATCAACAGGCCACACATTAAACAGCAAGGCTTTAGACTTTACAAACATGTCTCACATGTATAAGGCCACCCTGATCATGAGGTAAGGCAGGTACTATAGTAACCCCATTTTTGTAACTGACTTACAGAAAGGTTAAATGACTTGCTGTTCTAGTTTGCTAGCTGCCAGAATGCAATATACCAGAAATGGAATGGCTTTTAAAAGGGGAATTTAATAATTGCTAGTTTGCAATTCTAAGGCCGAGAATATGTTCCAATTAAAACAAGTCTATAGAAATGTCCAATCTAAGGCATCCAGGGAAAGATACCTTGGCTCAAGAAGGCCAATGAAGTTCAGCATTTCTCTCTCAACTGGAAGGACACATGGCAAACATGGCGACACCTGCGAGCTTTCTCTCCAGGCCTCTTGCTTCACGAAGCTCTCTGGGAGGCATTTTCCTTCTTCATCTCCAAAGGTCTCTGGCTGGTAGACTCTGTGATTCTCTTGTACTTCTGTCATGGTTCTGCAGGTGTCTCCTCATTCTCAAAAGGCACTCTCCAAAATGTCTTCTCTTTTATAGGATTCCAATAAACTAATCAAGACCCACATAGAATGGGTGGAGACACATCTCCAAAATCAAGTTTAATACCCACAATTGATTGAGTCACATCTCCATGGAGATAACCTAATCAAGTTTCCAATCTATACTGCTGAATAGGGATTAGAAGAAACCACTGTTCCCATAAGATTGATTACGATTAAAACATGGTTTTTTAGGGTGCATAAATCCTTTCAAACCAGCACACTTGCCCAAAGTCATACAACATAGTAGAACTGAACACAAATCTTAGAACCTTAGTTCTAAGTTTTCCAGGGCCACTATGGTGCTGTCTTCGTTTTCCAGGGCCATTATGAAATATACCACAAACTGGCTAGTTTAACCAACAATAATTTATTGTTGCACAGTTTTAGAGGCTAGAAGTCCAAAATCAAGCTGTCACCAGCCTATGTTTTCTCTCAGAAAATGTAGTGTTCTGGTGATGGCTTACTGATGATCCTTGGTATTCCTTGACTTTTAGATGAATTTTGCTTCCATCACATGGTGATCTCTCTCTCCCTCTCTAGTTTCTCCTCTGGTGTCTAATCAACTATGTTGGAATTTCTTCTGCTTCTAAGGATTTCAACCATATCCAAGTAAGGCCCATCCAGATTCAATTTGGCCTCTTCCAAATGGGATCTTTGACAATCTTACTTACAAATGAGTTCATACCCACAGGCCCAGGAGTTAGGACTTGAACATGTCTTTTGTGGAGAACATGAATCAACCCCAGTGGATGCAAGGAAAAGTCTCAGCTCTGCTTCAACTTAGATTAATCCAACAGCTCTCTATAATCCTATAATATAAAGTCCCTCAATTGGAAACCTGCTTCATATCTGTTCAGGAGAAAACCTTTGCCAGTCTCCACTTTTTCTCACACTCACTCTGCCTTATTTGTAAAGGCTTCACTTAGCCCCATATCACTTCTATTACCACTCTTCTCCCCAGGGCCATAGAGACTACCTCCATCCCTCCAATGAAACACCTCACAAACCCAGTCACAATCGTGTGCAGTCTCCTTAAATGGACTCTAGGCAGAGGCTCCTGCAGAGGTAGGTCATGAAGATCCTGTGGCTGGACAGGTGTCTGAGCCTCTCTCCTCTCAGGATATAATATAGCACCCAGCTATAGGGAGAGGCCAGGTGGGGTGGGGCTGGGTAAGTTGGATACTGCCCTAATTTCTGTTGCTTCAAGATGCTAAGATTGTCTGCCCTGATATCCAAATCAGACGTCATTCTATTCTCCATCAAATGCATCCAAACAGCAAGATCTTAATTTTCCTAGGGAAAGAAGACCATGAATAGAAGCAAAGTGAAGGCAGCCTGGACTCCTGGGCCTCCGAGATAACTTTGTCTCTACTTTCTGGCCTTTATTTGCACAAGTTACATAGGGAAGAGGTCACTGTTCCCTCTACAGAGAAGCTTGGCAGCTCAGAAGAACATGATATAACTATTAAAAGCAGAAATCCCTCTGCCAATTTTGACCTAGCTCAAGCAACAAGACACCCTCCACCCTACTCTGCTCTCCCTAAATCCTTAAACCACTTAAGCAGCCCAAAGGCTCTCTAAACAGAGGATCTAGCAATCAAAGGTTCAGGGTGGGAAATAATATTTATAGTTTCTCTGAGAGGAAGGGCAGCAAGAAGGAAGTGAGGAGGAGTTGAGGGACCTATGGTAAAAAAAAAAAGTGCAAGGCTAAATGAAGCTGAATGTGAGAATGATAGAGGTAGAAGGGCTGGGGGCACAAATGAAAGCAGAAAGAAAGATAGATGATAAAGATTGAGATGGTATAATCTAGGAATGCCTAGAGTGTATAATGATAGTGACTAAATGTACAAATTTAAAAAATGTTTTTGGCATGAGGAAGAACAAAGGAATGTCATTACTGCAGGGTGCTGAAAATAGATGGTAATTAATAGTTTAAAATTTCAACTTATGTGTGAGACTAAAGCAAAAAATGTTTATTTGGTACAAAATTTATATTTTGGCTAGTGCATTTCCGAATATAACTTATGTAGACAGCTTAACTGAACACCATTAGTATATGGAACCTTGAGTAGGACATGAGATTTTGTTGGTTTGTCCAGAGTGATGCCCCAATAAATCCCAGAGTGATTTGAACAGTGAATAAAAAAGTATTTGCAAAGTCCCCTTTGGGGAATGGTGAAATGGGGAGAAATTCAACTTCCCCAAGTTGAATTCTTGATTTTCTCACAAGCAGTGTGGACAACCAAAGCTATAGGCTGAGCCCCCAGTCTTGGGGTTTCTTCACATGAAACTCAACTCCACAAAGGATAGGTCAAGCCTACTTAAAATTAGGCCTAAGAGTCACCCCCAAGAGAACTCTTTTGTTGCTCAGATATGGCCTCTCTCTCTAGCCAAGACAACAAGCCAACTCACCACCCTTCTCCTGTCTATGTGGGACATGACTCCCAGGGGTGTGAACCTTCCTGGCAACGTGGGACAGAAATCCTAGAATTAGCTGAGGCTCAGCATCAAGGGATTGAGGAAAACCCTAGAATGAGCTGAGACTCAGCATCAAGGGATTGAGAAAACCTTCTCGACCAAAAGGAGGAAGAGTGAAATGAGACAAAGTGTCAATGGCTTAGGGATTCCAAACAGAGTTGAGAAGTTATCCTGGAGGTTATTCTTATGCATTAAATAGATATCACCTTGTTATTCAAGATGTATTGGAGAGACTGGAGGGAACTGCCTGAAAATGTAGAGCTGTGTTCCAGTAGCCATGTTTCTTGAAGATGATTGTATAATGATATAGCTGTCACAATGTGACTGTGTGATTGAGAAAACCTTGTGTCTGATGCTCCTTTTATCTACCTTGTCAACAGACTAGTAGAACATATTGAATAAAAATAAATAATAGAAGGAACAAATGTTAAAATAAATTTAGTTTGAAATGCTAGTGATCAATGAAAGGGAGGGGTAAGGGGTATGGTATATATGAATTTTTTTCTGTTTTCTTTTTATTTCTTTTTCTGAATAGATGCAAATGTTCCAAGAAATGATCATGATGATGAATAGGCAACTATGTGATGATATTGTGAATTACAGATTATAAATGTAGAATGGAATGATCAAAAAAAAAAGTGCAAGGGCCTGAAATCTAAGGGAAGAAATGGTAAGCTGGTGATATTGGCATTGCTCTGTCTTTATTGCCCTCCTGGCTACTATGACTTAAGACTATGACACCCAAAACCTCTCTTCCCTCCACCCCACTGCCAGGGCTTTGTTCTCAGGATGTTCTGCCCCAGAACCACCAGCAAAATAGCCCTCCAAATGCCTTGGCAGGCTTAACTGTGCTTGACCTTTACAGTGTAGGTCACCCCGAGGCAGGCCACTGTCTTTGTTTCTCTGATGACTCTTTCAACAAGACCTCTCAGCCTTTCCTGGCTCCCTTCTTCCAGGTTCCAGGGCTTCCCCTGTAATCCAGACTGTGCCTGCTCTGCCACAGGCCTATGGCAGTAGCCATTATTCCCAAACCATGGTATAGAACACTGAGGTAAAGAGATATTTATAATAGCAATGAAAAAGATCTAACTAGATTTATGGTCAGCACAACTATGGGGAGAAAGGAAAAGAGACTTCCAAAAAGTTCCAAAGAAGACCAGCAACTATAAATAAAAATTGGGAAAACAGAATGTCAGAAAAGAAAATAAAAAAGAGCAATTAGTGAACAAATGGAGACTGTTTTTAATTTCATCCTGTTTATACACAAAACTCGGAGGGGAGTTGCTGCAACTTGGAAAGCACATTCTAGCAATGAGTGAAGTGAGATGCCGGAACAAAGTGCTGAGGGACACTGGAAAGCTCTGCAGATGGTCCTTGATGTCTAGTTTAAGGAAAGGTTGACAAGTGGCTAAGGAATGACAGGATGATGCACCTGGCTCTGGAATGGAGGAATCATCTTTCCAGTAGGGCAAAGCATTTCACTTAATAAATACTTTTTTGAGCACCAGCTATAGCCAGGTGCTAGAGTTTTAAAGAGAAATAAAGCATGAAACTTCAAGAACGTTGCAATCCAATATTCTTTTTTCCTTCTTCTCCATAGAACTTTCCTCAGAGCTCCATTCCATTCTTTGGAAAAAGCCCTACTGCCGGATGTTAAATTTAAGCACCATGTTAAATGCAAAGAAAACGTCAGGCAATGTGCAAGCTCACTGGAGGAGAAACTAGAGGATAGTTTTCCAGGGGCTGGGGCTGAGAGGTTGGGAGTTGATGCATAATGAATGTAAAGGTTCTTTTTGTGGAAAGGGAAAATTTTGGTAATGGAAGATAGTGAAAGTACCGCAATATTGTGAGTGTGATTAATTTCACTGAATGGAATGCTTGGGAGTGGTTGAGATGGGAAATTTTATATTGTATATATGGTCCCACAATTTAAAAAAAAAACAACTAAAGGGACAATGACAGTAAAACACAATGCATGATCCTGGACAAGCTCTAACAAGGGAAGAGAAAAGGCTTAAAAGGATATTAATGGGGGAAAAAAAGGATATTAATGGGACATATGAAAAAAATTGGAATATAAACTGTAAGTGTTTGCTGTATTCAGAAGAAAATGCAAAGAAAGCAGTACCTGCCTGCTATGACCCAGGGAAGAAGCTGGGCCCTTCATTTCTTGTTCAGGCCCTCCATCAGCAAGAACTGCAGCTGGTTTCCTCCGGAACAATAGCAAGCACGCATTGCCACTGCAATTATTAATTTTCTTCTAAATACAGCAGAAGAAAAACATATCCCTTTGGCTTTACTCCTTGTGAAATAATAACCTTGACATACTAGTGCTAAAGTGCTTCTGTCTCCTTCCAGAAACTGCTTTCAAATTAACCCACAGCTCTATCTGAGTCTCCTAGGACAAGTGGTGCCACAAACAAATAGATTCTTCCTGACCCCTGAAGTAGGCCAATTAAAGTAGCCACTCTTAGGAGGTATGTTTATAAGAAAAAAGAATGGTTAGATAACCACTATCAGAGGAGACCCAGAAAGAAAAGAAAATCTGATTAAAGGTCATTAGACTTTTTGCCTCAAGGCAACTATTGAGTAGATGGGTGACCAATTTCACAGAACAAGACTTAATGCCTTGAAAGTTCATCAGAAAATTATTTAAATTAATTTCTTAACTGCTAATTTATTTTGAGAAATAAGTGTGAATTATATCATGCAACATGGATCCAGTCCAGAATGAATGTGGGGCACTTTTTCTTTCACAGTATTTTATTAACTTATTAAAAACTTATCAGGAGTACTTGGAATCTCAGGTAGCCACATGAGATTTTGCTGGTTTGTCCAGAGTGATTCCCCGATGAATCCCAGAATGATTTGATCAGTGACTGGAAAAATATTTGCAAGCCCCCTTCAGGGAATAGTGAGAACGGGGAGAAATTCAACTTCCCCAAGTTGAATTCTTGATATTCTCACAAGCAGTGTGGACAACCAAAGC
>PVIY010032361.1:6477-29149 GCA_004026745.1 Myrmecophaga tridactyla
GATCATGAGGCTTACTCTTGTGAAGCTTATGTAGGTAGTGGAGAAGCTTAGACTACCTATAGGCATGCCTAAAGGTTACTTCTGGAGGACCTCTGTTGTTGCTCAGATGTGGCATCAGTCTTTCTAAGCCCAACTCTGCAAGTAAAATCATTGCCCTCCCCGCTATGTGGGACATGACATTCAGGGGTGAAAGTCTCCTTGGCAGCATGGGAGATGACTCCCAGGGATGAATCCAGACCTGGCATCATGGGGTCAACAAATCCTGACCAAAAGGGGGAAAAGAAGTGTAACTAATAAAGTATCAGTGGCAGAGAGAGTTCAATTAGAGTCAAGAGGCTACTCTGGAGATTGCTCTTAGGCAAGCTTCAGGTTAGGTAGACCTTGCTACCTATCATAACCAGCCAACCTCCAACCAGGACCATTCCAGCCAATCCTAAAGAATACCTAGGGCAATATATTCTACAAGGGTTCCATGCACTAGAGTAACTTTCCAGAAACCTACAACCTCCAGATGGGTTCCTGGAATAGATAAGTTCTGAAACCTTAGCCCTGCCTCCCCAGAACATCCGATAGTTCCATTTCCCTACCCCATATTAGTGACGACCCTTCCAATATCAAAAATTTAGAATTGCCACAGCCCAAACAACCCCAAAGAGAGGGATGGAAAGATCAAAGGTGATGGTAGAATTATACATAGAAGATAGGACTCTAACAAATGAATAGGAATGCTGAACCATTAAACTGATATCTCTTTTAGTCTCCAATATTTTAGAGCAGCTAGAAGTAAAAACCTAAAATTGTGAAATTATAACCCGTGTCAAAGTCTGAAATAGGTTCTGCAACTAATTGTGGTGCTATGCTTCGAAATTTATAGCTTTTATATATATATATGTTATTGTTCACAAAAAAAGAAGGAAAAAAACATTGATTTTGATGATAAAAAAGTATTTAAGCCCTCTAGACTCCTATATTCTGGAGCAGCTAGAAGGAAAAATATGAGAGGATTGTATTGTAGCCCATGGGATCTGTCCTGTAACCACTTGTTGAAGACTGCTTTGAAAACCATTGCTTTTTTTATTTCTTTGCTTTGTATATATATTATACTATACAATAAAAAAAGTTAAAGAAAAAAAAAGAAATAGCCATAACTTGGAAGCAGAATGTTTAGTGTTAGCTAGATACCTGGAAATCTGGATTCTTAGTTCTCATCCTTCATTTCAGTCATATACCTATTGCTATTGTTTTTAGGAATTTAGCATTTTCTTATATGGACCATTTACTTAATTAGTAAAAAAAAAAGTTCTTACCATAAAAAATATGCTAATACTTCAAACATATTCTATTTAACAATCTAGTAGGAAATATAAATGAAATTTTTATGACCTTGATTACCCGGATTTCAAAGAATCTGGCTTTTTAGATACTTTGCCATTTGTTACTTCAGTATGTGAAAGAATTTGAATTTATAGTAACTTTCTTAATGCCAGTCAGTATATTTTTTGTTAATAAACACAGTCATGAATAAATAGGAAAGACTTAATTCTTAACTACGAAAGAATTTATATTCCAGTTGGAATATACTTGTATCTGGGGCATAGAATAAGATAGTAACAACAGAGGAATAAAAATGCTGGAAAAATTTAAAAAGCAAATAAAGAATAGCCTAAGAAGATCTCTTAGAAGAAACGATACTTATGAGACTTTAAAAAAAGAAAGTAGCATTTAAATAAATAGAAATTTGAACTAGTTTTTTTTCAAAGCCATAACTTAATTTTGTGAACCAACATGTTGCTGGTATTATTTAGCATTTGGGAATAATGTTGAGAAAAATTTGAGGGTTTTTTTCTGAGTAGAAATGCTTAAGTATTGAAATGCTGATTATATTTTAAACTTGGAGCTATTCTGACCTTTGAAGGCAGTGCTGGATTAGACTGAGAAATTTTAAGCATATTGTAATTATTTGTATGTTGTGAGTATAGAGTATATAAATGCCTGGCTGTATTCCAAACCCAAGCATAAATTTCTTCCTTCTTCCATTGTTTTGTACTATCTCTGTCTCTTCTCTTCTTCATTAATACTGTTGTTAGAAGAAAGCATGCATGTTCAAATAGCTTTGTACATTTATTACCAAATTTATTTCTGATTATATACAGTCTGGATAAATAAAAACTATAGGTAGGATAAATAGTATCTTTTTTATTTCCCATACTAAAATAATCACATTTTCTGATTAAGAGTGAATTTTATACATTTGTACGCTAACTATAAGCCCTGAGTAAATATGGAGAGTTGTAAAAAGTTTATAAAAATTCTGTCTGAGTGGATAAACAAAATGTGATATATACATATGATGGAATATTATGTAGGAGTAAGATGAAATGACATCCTGAAGCATATGACAACATGGATGAACCTTGAGGACATAATTCCGAGTGAAATAAGCCAGACACAAAAGGATAGATGCTGTACGATATTGCTAATATGGCCTCGGTAAAGGTAAACTCAGAGGCTTTATAATATAGAATATAGGGAACTTGGAGATACACAGAAGCCAGAGATGAGTGAGTGGTTAGCTAATGAGGTTGAACTTAAATGTAAGAGAATGGATAGAAGTGAAGGCAGTTCATTAGTGGGTTTAAAAGTAATATTGCCATATTAAATGTGAACAAGATTGAAAGGGGTTGTATAGAGCCATGTATTCCACTGATTAACACTACAAATGTAAATAAGTTCTTGCATGAACTACTTCAAAAGTATGAATCATATGCAAAGAGTAACTAATAGAGGATTAAAGGGGGGAAACTACTATTGCATGCTTTGGTCTATATTTAACAGGAAGACATCAACAGTATCACAGAAATATCAGGATAAATAATTGTGGGAGAAGGAGAAGAGTTAAGGGGAGTTTGGATTTTCTATTTGGTGAGGTGTGTTTATCAGTTATTTTTCTCTTGGGAACAATGAACATTGTCTAAAATTGAGAGTATTGATGATTGTACAACTAAGTGAGGATAATGTGAAACATGGTGACTTTGGGTGTCATATATGATGCCCAGTGGATGGAGGTGGCTGAAGGCACACTGAGAAGTAGAATGGTGAACAGGAACAAATCTTGAGGAATGCAACCTGGTGAATGAACCTGGGGGACATTATGTGGTGCAATATAAGCCAGAAACAAAAGATCAAATATTGTATGGTCTCTTTTAGAAAATACTTATAAGAAAATTGATTGTAAGCTCTTATAGAAACCACATTTAGTCCAGGGCTATTAATGTTATTTCTAGATTTTGAGATGCTGTGCTATATATATAAATAACCTGATATCTCCCTCGAACTTTGGCTACTTGTATGACACCTAAGACTTAGAGTTGGAGTTCTGCAGCTCTGAAAATCAGCATTGCTACATACAACAATTGTTAAAGAAACTGAAAAGAGAGAGCAGGCTTCAATTAGAGATAAGAACAAAGCCAGTCTGGTCAGGACTAAGGTAAATCAGAATACAGAGTAAAGGATGATTTCTGTATTTTAGAACTTCACCACTGTATGAGACCAAAGGAAGAAAGGTTTATTTTTTCCAAAACCTAAGTTTTTTGTAGCACATAATCTAACTCAATTTCTATGGATAGATCATTTAAATAACCCAAACACATGGACCCCAGAATGGGAATGAGGGCTTGTAATTCTGTATAGCTTAAGTTAATACCCAGATACATCCTGGAGGATGTTGGGCAGTTAATTAAAAAGTTTTGGCAAAATCTCTTGAATGACAGAAGAAAAATATGGAATTATTAGGCTTTACCACTGGGGAAACTCCTGATACTGTCTCAAATATTAAGGACTCCCAAGTCAACAGGCAAAGCCCTTGATCCTGAGGCTTGCTTTTGTGAAGCTTATTTCTGTAGTGGAGAACTTAAGCCTACCTATACTTATGCCTAAGAGTTACTTCCAAAAAACCTCATTTGGCTCAGATGTGGCCTCTCTTTCTCTGAGCCCAACTGCAAGGAAAATCATTACTATCTCTGCTATATTGGGCATGACAGCCAGGGGTGAAAATCTCCCTGGCAACATGGGACATGATTCACAGGGATGAGCCTGGCCATCACACTCTGGGATCGACAATGTCTTCCTCACCAAAAGCAGGAAAAAAAATGTAACAAAATAAGGTATCAGTGGCTGAGAAGTTCAAATAGTTGAGTGCAGAGACTATTCTGAAGGCTACACTTTTTTCTTTTAATTGTGAAAAATAACATACATACAAAAAAGCAATAAATTTCAGAGCACATCTCAACAATTAGTTGTCAAACAGATTTCAGATTTTGGTATGGGTTACAATTCCACAATTTTAGGTTTTACTTCTGGCTGCTCCAAGACACTGGAGAAAAAAAGAAATATCAATATAATCATTCAGCAATTATACTCATTTGTTAAGTCCTATCTTCTCTGTATAATTCCACCTTTTCCTTTGATCTTTCTTCTAATCTTTAGGGGTATTTGGGCTATGCCCATTCTAACTTTTTCATGTTGGAAGGGGCTGTCAATAACATGGGATAGAGGGATAGAACTAGTTGATGTTCTGGAGAGGCTGGCTCCTCTGGGTTTCAGAACTTGTGCCAGTTTGAATCTGTTATGGACCCCAGAAAAGCCATGTCCTTTAATCCTCATTCAGTATTGCCAGGTGGGATTAAGTTGTTCCCATGGAGATGTGACCCACCCAATTGTGGGTGGTAACTTTTGATTAGATGGTTTCCATTGACATGTGTCTCCACCTATTCAAGGTGGGGTTGTGTGCTGGTTTGAAAGGATGTATGTCTCCTAGAAAAGCCATGTTTTAATCTAAATCCCATTTCATAAAGGCAGAATAATCCCTATTCAATACTGTATGTTTAAAATTGTAATCAGATCATCTCCCTGGATGATGTGATTTAATGAAGAGTGATTGTTAAACTGGATTAGGTGACAATATGTCTCTACCTATTTGGGTGCATCTTGAGAAGTTTCTGGAGTCCTATAAAAGAGGAAACATTTTGGAGAATGAAAGTGATTCAGAGATAGCCAGTGAAGAACGACATAGCCACAAGAGCCCATAAGCCAGCGACCTTTGGAGAAGAAGAAAAAAACCTCCTGGGGAGCTTCATGAAACAGGAAGCCAGGAGAGAAAGCTAGCAGATGATGCCTTGCTTGTCATGTGCCCTTCCAGCCAAGTGAGAAACCGTGGCTGTGTTCACCATGTGCCGTATTGGATGAGAGAGAAACCCTGAACTTCATTGGCCTTCTTGAACCAAGGTATCTTTCCCTGGATACCTTTGATTGGAGATTTCTATAGGTTTGCTTTAATTGGGACATTTTCTATGCCTTAGAACTGTAAACTACCAACTGATTAAATTCCCCTTTTTAAAAGCCATTCCGTTTCTGGTATATTGCATTCTGGCAGCTAGCAAACTAGAACAGGTTGCTTACTGAAGCAGTTTAAGAGGAAACCATTTTGAAAAAAGCTTTAGAGTCATGAGATCACGCAGCCAGAGACGTTTGGAGATGAAGAAGGAAAATGCCCCTAGGGGAGCTTCATGAAACAAGAAGCCTGGAGAGAAAGCTAGCAGACATCCCCGTGTTTGCCATGTGCCTTTCCAGTTGAGAGGGAAACCCTGAATGTCATCAGCCTTCTTGAACCAAGGTATCTTTCCCTGGATACCTTTTTGGACATTTCATAGCCTTGCTTTAATTGCTCATTTTCATAGCCTTAGAACATGTAAACGTGTAGGGGTAATTAATTCCCCCTTTTAAAGTCATTCCATTTGTCGTATATTACATTCTGTAGCTTACAAACTAGAACAGATTTTGGTAAGGAGAGTGGGGTGCTGCTGTGGTTTGCAAATACCAAACATGTTGTAATGGTTTTTTAATTGGATAAGGGAGGGTGCATGGGTGGTTCAGTGGTAGAATGCTTACCTTCCATGCAGGAGATGTAGGAGACCCAGACCATGCACCCACCCACCCACCCACCCCCACAAAAAAAAAAAAAAAGAAAAGAAAAATAAGACTTGGGCAATGGTGACTCAGTGGCAGAGTTCTCACCTGCCATGCCGGAGACCTGGGTTCAGTTCCATGCCAAAAAGAAAGAAAAATTAAATGGATAAGGGAATGATTCTGGAAGAGTTGTAAGAAGCTTGATAGAAAAGGCCTAGAATGCTTTGACAAGACTGTTAGTAGAAATGTGGACTCTAAAGATACCTCTGATGAGGCTGTAGGCAGAAATGAGGCATGTGTTATTGCAAACTAGAAGAAGGTGATCCTTGTTTTAAAGTGGCAGTTAATCTGCAAAACTGACTAGTGGCTTTGGCTGGGAAACAGATTTTAAAAGCTATGAACTTGGATATTTAGCAGAAGGGATTTCCAAATTAAACGTGGAAAGTGCAGCCTGATTTCTCCTTGCAGCTTATAGTGAAATACAACAGGAAAGAGATAAGTGGAGAACTGAACTCTTGGATACAAAGAAACCAGAAACTGATGTTCTGGAAAATTCTGGGCCTCCAGGCAGGGAGACCCCAGAGAATAATGCCCCATGTGAGGATTGAATCAAATGTAGAACCAGTCAGACATTTCAGAAAAAGCCAGGATTGGAGATGGAGTTATCCAGGAAGGATCTGTGGAAACTCCTTCTATCTGATGGGCGTGATCCTTGCTGACTACATAGAAAGCCAATAAGAGTGTTGTGGGACTTGCATAAAGAGAACAGCTGCCAGTCTGGACTAAAAGGTTCAGAAAAGGAACAATGTGAAGATAAAATATCTTCAGAGGCAGAACCCTAGAGAGTAAGATCTGAAGTCAAGAAAACTTGGACCAGGAGAGTGGACCCACCCATTTGGAGAGGGTGAGTTTGCCCCAAAGACAGAGGGTGGGCCTTCCATCTTGTTGCAGTGGAAGAGTGGTGCCACCTCAGGGCTTGGAGAGGGTGGAGCACATTCCTTGGGGTTTGGGAAGAGCCTGGCTGCCACCATGCAGAGGGGTTGAGCATGTGCCCTGGAGATGGCAGAGAGCCTGGTGTGGCCCCCATGCTTGGAGAGGGTGGAGCCTAGAAAAAGGTGGTCTTCCCAATGTCCCCCAAGGTTGCATTTGGAGAGGGGCAGGCTTCTGCATAGACCCTCAGAAAGGGTGGGAGTGCTGCTTTCTAAAGCCCCAAAGATAAATAACTCTCAGACTTTGAAATCTAATGTAGTTTGCCCTGCAGGTTTTCAAAATTGCTTGCATCCTGTGATTCCTGTGGTTCCTTCCAGTTTCTCACTATGGAAATGGAAATTTGTGTCCCATGACCGTCCCTCCTTTGTATGTTGGCAAATAACTTGTTCTGAGTTTTTCAGGTCCAGAGTCAGAGGAGAATTTTGCCTTAGGACAGACCATACCTGTAGCTGACTTTGATAAGATTTTATACTGTTTCTGACTTTGTATTGCATTTGTGTTGTTACTGAAATAGTTTAAGTCTTTCTGATATTGTTATGGAATGCATGTATTTTTGCACTTGGAAAGAAGATGCCATTTTGGGGTCTAAAGGGAGGAATGTGCTGGTTTGAACCTGTTGTGGGTCCTAGAAAAGCCATTTTCTTTAATTCTTGTTCAATATTGCTGGGTGGGAGCTGTCTGATTATTCATGGTGATGTGACCCACCCATTTGTGGGTGGTAACTTTTGATTAGATGGTTTCCATTGAGATGTGTCTCCACCCACTCAAGGTGGGATCACTTACTGGAGCCCTTAAACAGGGAACCATTTTGAAAAAAGCTTTAGAGCTACAAGAGCCCACACACAACCAGAGACCTTAGGACATGAAAAAGGAAAATGTCTCTGGGGTAGCTTCATGAAACAAGAGGCCTGGAAGCAAAAGCTAACAGATGTCTCCATGTTTACCATGTACCTTTCCAGTTGAGAGAGAAATCCTGAACATCATTGGCCTTCTTGAACCAAAGTGTCTTTCCCTGAATGCCTTAGATTGGACATCTCATAGCCTTGCTTTAATTTGGATGTTTTCACAGCTTTAGAACTGTAAACTGGTAGCTTAATAAATCCCCTTTTAAAATTCCATTTGTGATATATCACATTCTAGCAGCTTGCAAACTAGAACAAACTTATCTGGCCTAGGAACCCACCTGGAGGTTGTAGGTTTCTGGAAAGTAATCATAGTCTATGGAACCTTTGTAGAATCTCAGATAAAGCCCTAGGTGTTCTTTAGGGTTGGCAGGAATGGTTTTGGTTGGGGGTTGGCAAACCATGATAGGTAGCAATGTCTAGCTGAAGCTTGCATAAGAGTAGCCTCCAGAGTAGCCTCTTCACTCTATTTGAACTCTCTCAACCACTGATACCTTATTTGTTACACTTTTCTCTCCCTTTTGTTCAGGACAGAATTGTTAATTCCATGGTGCCAGGACCAGACTAATCCCTGGGAATCATACCTCACATTGCCAGGGAGACCACCCCTGATGTCATGTCCCATTCTGTGGGGAGGATAATGATTTCACTTGCAGAGTTGGGCTTAGAGAGAGAGGCCACATCAGAACAACAAAAGAGGTCCTCTGGAAGTAACTCTTAGGCATAACTGCATGTAGGCTAAGCTTCTCTGCTACATACATAAGCTTCACAAGAACAAACCTCAAGATCAAAGTCTTGGTCTATTGACTTGGGAGTCCCTAATGTTTGAGACAATATTAGGGGCTTCCCTGGTGGTAAACTTTAATTGTTTCATATTTGTTCTCCTATCCTGGAGGCTACTCTTAAGCAAGCTTTAGCTAGATATTGCTAATTACCATGATTTGCCACCCCCCATCTGAAACCATTCATTTTAATCCTAAAGAACACTTGGGGCTCCTTTCTAGTTTGTAAGCTGCCAGAATGTGGTATAACAGAAACAGAACAGCTTTTAAAAAGGGGGATTTATTAAGTTGCAAATTTACAGTTCTAAGGCCATGAAAATGTCCAAATTAAGGCACCAGGAGGTTACCTTCACTCAAGAAAGGCCAGTGAAGTTCAGGGTTTCTCTCTTAGCTGGTAGCACATGGCCAAGTCTGATAGCTTTCTCTCCAAGCTTCTTCTCTCATGAAGTTCCCCTAGGGGCATTTTCCTTCTTCATCTCCACAGGTCTCTGGCTGCATGGGCTTTAACGCTTTTTCTAAATTGGTTCCCTCTTGAAGGGCTCCATTAAGTGACCCCACCTTGAATAGGTAGAGACACTTCTCTATGGAATCCACCTAATCAAAAGGTCCTACCCACAATTGGGTGGGTCACATTTCCATGGAAACAATTAAAAAAGATCCCACCCAGGAATATTGAATGAGGATGAAAGAACATGGCTTTTCTGGACTACACAACAGTTTCAAACCAGCGCATGCTCTATCTGAGATTCTACAAAAGTTTCACATACTCTGATTACTTTTCAGAAGCCTACTACCTCCTCTAGATGGGCTCCTGGGCCAGATAAGTCCTGAAACTCAGAGTTGCCAGCCTCTGCAAGAACATCAACTAGTTCCATTCTCCATCCCATTTCCAACATGAAGAAGTTAGTTACACCTAGAGATTGGGAGAAGTATCAAAGGAGAAGGAGGAGTTATAACAAAGAAGATAGGATTTAACAAATGAGCATGCTTGCTGAATCATTATATTGATACTTCTTTTAGTCTCCAGTGTCTTGGAACAGCTAGAAGGAAGAATCTGAAATTGTGGAATTGTAATCCATACCGAACTCTGAAATCTCTTCTATAACTACTTGTTACAAAGTGCTTTGAAATTTATTGCTTTTTTGTATATATGTTATATTTTGTAATTTGAAAATGTTAAAAAGAAAAAAGAATAGGGGAGGAATTATGAAGTTAGGGAGGGGGATGAGTGTGGAAGCTAGAGAGGGGAAAGAATGTGGAAATTTCTAGGATTATGGGAATCCTAGAGTTCCTTTTGACCCTGTGGATGGAGGCATAGAAGTCAGTGGAAGGGAAGAGTAGATCAGGGTTGAAGTATTAATATTTCCTACATTGTCAGCATTCTTCATGTTTATTAAGCCAACAATAAACAAACAAAATCAAAGTGCAATATATATATATATATATTTCAGTTGCTATACACAACTATCAGGCATTGTTCTGGACTCTTCTCCTGTAACTTATCTTTGAAATCATATTTTAATGTTTTAAGTGTAATAACCATTCTCTTTATATCTCCACTTTATCTAGCTCATAATGGGGTCTAATTAAATATTATATTTAATTATGAACATATATATGAATGCCAAATAGTTATTTGGAATTTGATTATTACTTGACATACAAAAAAAAAGAGTAAATTCTGACTGACATTGTCATAGCTGGCCAAAAATTTTATGTCTCTTTATCATATATTTAAAAAAAAAATTGTTTTGTGTCAAACCAGGTATTCATACAAAACTAAAATTTAGTTTTTTCCCTGTTAAAATAATATAACTTGTTAGTCTGCTGTTAATGTAAGATTTTTTAAAAGAAGTTTTTTCTTAATCATCTGAGTACTCTGTCTAAAAAACAAAAATTTTACATCAGAATAATATTTTTTAATTTTTTTTATTTTTTAAAATTTTTTGGGGGGCACAGCAGGCAAGCATTCTTACCTGCTGAGCCACCGGGGCCCGCCCAGAATAATATTTTTGTTATTGTTTATGTGGCCTTATCATCCTTTTTATTTTTTTTAAAGACAAGTCTTCTCACTGTTAAGGGAAAAACGGTTACAAAGAATTTGTTCTTCCACCTTATAAAAGTAAGGTGGTAAAATAATATAACATATTGTATGGGCAGTGTTTAGGAAATATTATAGTGGTTAAAAGGGATTTTCTGTTATGTTGTTAGCTAAATTTGTAAGAGTAAAACATTATTCACATATCTGGAAATTGTATAAAAATTGACAATATTCACACTGTCCATACTATATCCTGATGCTAACCTGCATGATATTGAACAGTGGTATAATATTGGCTATGGTTTTATTCTTAGAGAAAAGGCTATAAATCATAGAAATAGCCAAATTTACTTGTCAGTTGCTTTGCTTTGCTCTAACATGTCTTTAAAAGTATATATGGTCCGCTATAGGTCAGAACTTCATTTGCAACAAGGAGAGACTTTAAAAGAGAGGCTGGACAAAATTATAAAGTATATTTTATCTGTTAATTAACACCACTTTACTATGTGTGTAAAAGTGAAACAGAACAAAACCTTTGCTAAGGTTAACACAAAACAACTGTCTAATGTTTTATTTCTAAAAGTAGCTCCATTTTAAAATGTTTATGTAAATTAAAGCTTAGATTGTACGCTTTACCATTATCTTTAAATTATAAAATGCTTTGCTTTTTGTATAACCTAATAGTTCTCTGGAACTCTGAGTATTTGTATGACACCTGAGACTCAAATTTAGTTCTCCAGTTCTGAAAGTCAGCATTACTCCATACAGCAACTGTTAAAAAAACAAACAAACTGAAAAAGCTCAAATCCCAATTAAAGTTGTGACTGAAACTGAGCTGGTTAAACTTAGGGTATATCAGTATACAGGATAAAAAAAAAATATTGTCTATATTTAAAACTCTAACTTTTGTGTAAAACCAAAAAAACAAACAAACTTTTTTCCCAAAATTTAAATTTTCTGTAGTATACTCTAATTTAACCTGTCTGGTCAGTTTATTTAAACAACCTATTTTAGCTTTATTTAATATGAAACCTAAGATAAGGAATAATATCTTAATATTCTGTACAAGTTAATGTTATATCTGGATGCATTTCAGCATATTTTGGGCAGAAAATAAGAAAGTATTTGCAAAGTCCTTTGAGGGACTGGAGAAAAAAGTGGAACTATTACCCACCCCCAAACCTCCGGAAATTCCTGATATTTTGTTAAGCAATAAGACTCTTCATTTTACAGGCCAAGGTCTCAATCTTAGGGCTTGCCCTCATGAAACTTATTTCTTTAATAGAAAACAAAATCTACTCATAATTAATGCCTAAGAGTGATCTCCAGAGAACCTGTGCTGTTATTCAAACGTGGTCTCTTTCTAAGCCAAACTCTGACCTTCCCTGCCATGTAGGACATGATTTCCAGAGGTATGAGCCTGGCCTTGGCATCATGAGATATGACTCCCAGGGATGAGTCTGGCCCTGGCAACATGGGATTGGTTGACCAAAAGTGGAGGGGTGGTGGAAATAGAGTTTCAATTCAAACTGAGTTAAGAGGTCATTCCGAATGTTCCTCTTATGCCACTTTCAATCATATATTGTAAACTGCCATAGTATTGCAAACCCCAATCAACAGTATTCTTGGAAACCCTGAAAGATATCCTGGGCTCTATAAAATTGCACTTATTAAGTTCATTTTTCAAAACTTAAAACCTCTAGATTGTTCCAATGCCAGATAAGCTCTGAAACCCAGAAATACCAGACTCTCCAAGGTATTTCTTGTTTGAAATGAACCAGTTTCATTGCTTGTTATTCTTTTAACTTTTTGAAATAAATTTTTTAGAAATTGTAGGTTTGCAGAAAAGAGTTACCATATACCGACCCTATTATTAACATTTTGCTTTACTGTACCTTTATTATAATTGATGAAAGAATATTATTATAACTGTATTATTAATTATAGTCCATAATTTACACTAGGGTCCTCTATGTTGTACAGTTATTGTTTATTCTAGTAATATACAGCCTAAAATTTCTACTTTTAACCACAAACATTTAATTCAGTGGTCTTAATTACATTCACACTGTTGTACTGCCATCACCAACATACATTACCAAAACATTTCCATCACCCCAAACAGAAACTCTATATACAAATTAAACATTAACTCCCCATTTCCCACCACCACCCCAGACCCTAATAACCTATGTTTTAGTTTCTGGCTCTATGAATTTGCTTCTTCTAATTACCTCATATCCCTGATATCAATATGTGTCCTTTGTGTCTATTTTATTTAGCCCAACATAAAGTCTTCAGTGTTCATCCATGTCATCTGTATCATAATTCATTCCTTCTAATGGCTGAGTAATATTCCATCGTATGTATACACCACACCCTGTCCGTCCATTCATGTGTTGATGAACACTTGGGTTGCCTCCATCCCCTGGCAACTGTGAACATGAGTTCACTGTGAATATGAGTGTGCAAGTACCTGCTTGAGGCCCTGCTTTCAATTCTTTTGTGTATATATGTAAAAGTGGGATCGCTGGGTCAGTTCCATTGTTTTATCCCACTGCCCCTTAAAGACAACTCCCCTTTTCAGCTCTGAAGAAATGAGAAGAGTTGTCACCCAGAGATTCCTCAAGATAGAGAAATAATTAGCAAGTGAGAGGGAGTAATTGTAATTGAGAGATTAGGATTTAAGGGATGATTTTTATTGCTGAATCATTATATAGATTTTCCTTTTTGCTTTCTGATATATTGGAGTAGATGGAGGGAAATATCTGAAAGGTTTGAACTGTAATCCAGCTGCCTTGATCTCTGATAATGGGTGTGTAGCCTTTATCTTGTGCCTTTGTGATTGTAAAACCCTCGTGACTAGCATCACTTGTACCATTTATCCAGTTTTTTTTTACTTTAGAAACTTGTGACCACTAAAGACAGTCCTAATATCTATCAGTGAAGAGTCTTGAATCAGCCCAGAACTAAATCTCCTCAAGTGCAAAGTTATCTTAATCACTGAGACTGGGTCTAACCTAAAAGGGGCCCACCTGACATGTGCGGTAGCTTAGACTTGAACCTGTAAGTCCCCTACACATCATTATAATACTAAAAATCACACTTGTCATCCTATTAAGGCCACCACTTTCTTACAGACATTCGGTAACTAAACATGTAATCAATCTGCACATCATCAATAATCAGATCATTTCCAACTTCATAATCCTGAGCCATTATACTCATTATCCTACAACCTGCCCATTTTTTTTATATTATAAAACTATCAGAATTACTGCAGTTCGGGGAGACAGATATGGGGCCGATAGACCATCTGATCTGCTATGTGCCTACTAATAACGTTTTTCTCTTTTTGAAACCCCAGTGTCTCATGCGTTGGTCACTTGAGTGTACCATGCAAAAGAATCCACTGCCTTTAGCTGGTAATGCTGTGACTGATTAACGTAGGAGAATACTCCTGGCAGGATTTTACTGAGCAAAACCGGAGAGGCAAAGCTGGAGAGGTTCATGCAGAGAAGGAGGAAATGGAAGGTATGTCGCCAGCTCCTGGGCAGCAGGGTGGTTCCCCTCCCTTCTCATCTCCCTTGGACTGCAACCCTTTGCCCCAGAGCTGCGTGACTCAGCACTTGCAAGGGGAGAGCAGACCCAGGCTGAAGTTGCCAGAGGAAACCAAACAATCCTTATTTACCAAACTGTCAAAATCCTATCATTGCAATTAAAGACATAGGCAATTAACTGTGTCTTAATTACAGCAGCTGCCACTTCATCTGAATGCTGTAATTTACAGAGAGAATGGGGGGAAACTTTAAATTAATGTGTGTCTTTAAACAGTGAAAAACATTGATGGAGCCTGAAGAAAATTGTCATCAGTCGTCGCTGAGGCAACTCCTGAAAAGATGCGTTGTTGCAAGATATGCTTGCAGGACATGCTGATTTTCTTTTGCCTTTGTGGCCTCATAGCTATATTCTTAATAAATACCCAAAGGGATTTTATTATATTCTAGTTTGTGTACAATGCAATTTATTGATTTCAATAGCAATATCATCTGTGAAACCCTCTGCAGGCATCATCTCAGTGTTTTAAAAAACTCAGCTTTAATCAGTGAGTCCAGATTCATGGACAGAGAAATCAGCACTTAAAATTCAGGTTTTTAAAGGATAGTCAGATTTACATCTGCAGTTTGTGTGGTAGGGTTTATTGTCATGCTTTACATATGAGAAGGCTGAGGTTCAGAGAGGCTAAGCAACTCACTTAGGGTCACAGAGCAAGCTATTAAGCTGCCAAGTCAATTACCAACCCAGGAGTGATTTCAGAGTTGCTCCTTTCTGGAAGGCTGGTTGACAATATGGATCCAAGAAACTACAGTGTGAGGCCCCATACAGGGGAGGGGACAGGGCCATGGTGAATCCAGGGTGAGCAACATATTGAAATCACTGGGTTTCACGGAAGTTGCTCTGCAAGTAGGGGTCCCAGATGTGGTTGAGGTTTAGAGCTCTGCTCCACTTCCTGAGAGGCCCCAGGTTGTGCTGGAAATAACATAAGGCTTTCTAGCCAGACTGCCCAGACTTCCAACTCCTTCTCTTCTACTTCCTAGCCAGGCAAACTTGGGAAATGTCCTTATTTTCTTTGAGCTCCCAAAGCTTCAATTCTCTTTGTCTTTGTGTTGGGGAATGTATCAGTCTTGCACAGCTGCTATGACGATGTAGAGTAGCACATGGGAATAGTGCCCAGCACATGGAAGGCACTCAGCAAAGGTCAGTGCCCCAGAAGAGGACTGAGTAGGGTGTCAGATCTAGGAAGGCATGGGGGTGGGGGTGGGGGCGTGCTGGGCAGGTTACTAGAGAAAGAAAAAGTCCACAGCCCTGAGCCAGAGCACATGTTTGGGGAGGGAGACGCAGTCTTAAGAATGAGGCAGATGCTCAGTTATCATCACCAGTGCCTAGACCAATGCCAGATAACAAGGACCCCAGACTTGAATTGATCCTCAGAGAGTTGACTTGGTTGCTGAAGCCCTTCTCCTTCAGATCAGAATGAATCCTAGGACCTGTACATGAGACTAAATGGCTTAGTCCTGGGGAGCTGAGGGAAGCTGAGCTGTGGGCTGGGCAGGCCCCAGCCCCTGGACGTCAGCTGGGTGGCCCCGGCCCTTTCTTTTGGCCAGTCCTCTACTTTTCAGCTCCTTCCACACTGTTCTGGCTGCGCTGAGAGAGAAAGAGAGAGAGATTATAACTGCTGCTGATGGGAGGATTGCAGTGAGGGGTGTGGACCTGTGTGTGCAAGTCCCCCACCCTAGGTTGGTTTATTTGGGACAGTCTCTTTCCTTTCTGATTTAACTTTGATCTTGCTTTTGGAAAGATGGAGTTTTAAATACAATGCAATACTTTAGAGGTAAAATTATGTAAAAGTGAAGTTGATGCCAATAAATACTTTCACAAGAGAGTTGAATAGAAACTGAAAATTACTTTTTGGTTTGCTAAAGCTGCCAGAATGCAACACACCAGAGATGGATTGGCTTTTAATAGAAGGGGATTTATTTAGTTAAAAATTTATATTTCTTCAGAGGAAAGTCAGCTCACTTTCATCTGAGGTTCTCTCTTACATGGGGAGGCACATGGCAGTGTCTGCTGGGCTTCTCTCCTGGCTTTTCGGTTCCAACAGTTTTCCCCGGGGTGATTCCTTTCTGCATTTTCAAATATCTGGGCTGAGCTGTGAGTGCTGAGATGAGATATGCTGAGCTGCTTGGGCTGTGCTGTGTTGAGCTCTCTTCTGACCTCTCTCTTTTAAGCCTCCGACTAATTAAATTAAACCTCACTCATTGTGGAAGGCACTCCCCTTAGCCGACTGCAGATGTGATCAGCCATAGATGAATTTCACATACTGATGATTTAAGTCCACAGCAGCAGAACAATGGGGCACCATCACCTGGCCAAGTTGTCACCTGAACCTAACTACCATACCTGGTAACTTTTGCAATACAGAAGGGCCAGCCCAGAGAAGAGGAGTCCCTCGTCCTTCTGGACCTTTGTCCTCCTCTTCACAACTCTGATCAAAGACAATTTCTAGGGAAAAACTAGATGCTAATCATCTAGACTGTAATGTAATCTGAGGTTTGGGTAGTGTTTAGATTTGCTAAAGCTGCCAGAATGTAATATACCAGAAATGGAACAGCTTTTAAAAAGGGAATTTATTAAATTGTCAGTTTATAGTTCTAAAGCCATTAAAAAGTGTTCAAACTAAGGCATCCAGAGAAAGACTCCTTGACTCAAGAAAGGCTGGTGATGTTCAGATTTTCTCTGTCAGCTAGAGGGTATGACCCGATGTCTGCTAGCTTTCTCTCGCAGCTTCTCATTTCAAATGGCTTTCCTGAGGACATTTTCCTTCTGCATTACCAAAGGTCTCTTGTCTGTGTCAGCTCTGAAACTTTTTCCAGAATGATTCCCTCTTGGAGGACTCCAGTAAGTAACCCCACCCTGAATGAGTGGAGACACATCTCCAAGGAAACCACTTGTGGTAGTTAAGTTCAGGTGTCACTTGGCCAGGTGATGGTGCCTAGTTCAGTTTCCATGGACTTGAATCATCAGTACATGAAACTCATCTATGGCTGATAACATCTATAGTCAGCTAAGGGGAATGCCTTCTCAGTGAGTGAAGTTTAATTTAATTAGCTGGAGGCTTAAAAGAGAGACGTCTGAAGAGAGCTCCATGCAGCACAGCCCAAGTAGCTCAGCATACCTCATCTCAGCACTCACAGCTCAGCCCAGTTATTTGGAGATTCAGAAAGGAATTGTCCCAGGGAAAGCTGCTGGAACTGAGAAGCCAGGAGAGAAGGCCAGCAGATGTTGTCATGTGCCTTCCAATGTAAGAGAGAACCTCAAATGAGAGCTAGCTGACCTTCCTCTGAAGAACTAAAAATTTTTAACTAAATAAATCCCCTTTTATTAAAAGCCAATCCATCTCTGGTGTGTTGCATTCTGGCAGCTTTTGCAGACTAGAATACTACCTAATCAAAAGGTCTCACCCACAGTTGGGTGGGTCACATCTCCATAGAAACAACTTAATCAAAGAGATCCCACCCAACAATGTTGAATGAGGATTAAAGAACGTGACTTTTCTGGGGGTACACAACAGTTTCAAACTGGCAAAGGTAGCCTTTCCCAAGGGAATGAGCATTTTCACTTCTCCATTTGTAACCAACCACATTATAGAGGCACCACCCATCTAACCAACAGAAGCAGCATAGCCAAGAGACTCAGTGATACAGCATTCTGTCTCAGAATGTTGCTAGCAGCTTTCCAGAAGAGGGATCAGAAGACAAAAAGGCATAAGATAGTGGTGACACAGGATGGGAGACAGAGTTATAGGCTCAGGGATGATTTTGGTGAGGCACAGTGATCTTAAAATTATTGATTCTCTTATTCATCATTCTCAAGAGATTGCAAACTCAGTGAAGGCAGACCCTGCATTTTGTTAATCTGCATATATCCAGATTTAGCACAGGGCCAGCGGAATTAACAGTCAATTGAAATTAACATTTTGCATAACTTTAGGGCCCCTGCCCATCATTCATTCATTCATTCATTCATCCATATTTAGCTACCAGGAAATCTAACTTGCCCACAGAATAACAGAAAGTAGAGCTGAAAAAAACGTAGATAATGTCTGATTAATGAGAATACTGCTTAAGACCATAGGAAGGTTTGTTCATCCATTCAAATCATATTTGTTATGCACCTACTGTTTGCTGGGCTTGGTGCTAGTTGCCATGCATACAGTGGTTACTAAGTAAGCTGGACGCAGATCTAAAACAAAACCTCAGTTCTCTAGACTGTTGGTCTTTTGCTTTTTTATTCATCATGGGGAGGTCAGTGACCCATGTCTAAAGGTTAAATTTAGTAATTCAATAAGATTCTTAGGATAGGAAAATAGCTTTTGGCTACTGTGAGTGAAGAGACTGGAAAGAGACCAGGAGCAGAAAGAGAAGTTAAGAAGATTAAAGGGTGAGGAAACACAAATACATGTGAGAAAATGAGGGAAAGTGATTAGATGACTACAATAGGGGGATTGGAGGGTGTTTAACACACCCAAAGGATTAGCTGCTGCTACTTAGCTCTAAACTACCATGCTATGTGGGAAAATGGGCCAGTAACACCATCATCAGAATCCCTTCCCAGTCATGCAATAGGGAGGCCTTCAGTGACTGATGACATGGGTCTCAAATGCTAAGGAAAACTCACCTGCCTGAGACCTGAATTCAAATGACTAGCACTGTCCTACTGCTTTCTCCTAAAGCTCCTGTATTGGCTATTTGGCAAAGATAAAGTATCCAAAGCATTCCTAATGTTTTCACAGAAAAGAAATCTGAGTTGATTTGCAGTGTAGTCTTTCACCCTCTGGAGACGGACACTCCCAGCTAATCCCCAGGGTTCCCAGGGATGGGGTGTGGTGGGAAGGTTCTTGGTACCCTGGAAGAGGCAATCCCAAGTGGCAGGTATGCCTCTTTAGCCAAGCAGAAGAATAGACCTTGTCCAGGGCTTCAAGGGTTTGAATATTTACAGAGAATGAATCCATTCTTTATATGTGAAGCTGAAAGTATTTTAAAAGATGTTTTCAGCTGCAGATGTGGAATTCAGGAAACTGCCCTGTGGGAATAACTTCCTTACATGTCACTCCTAGAAGAAACAGTGGGTGCTTGGAGATGGGTGCTTCTACTACTTGACCTGCCACTCTGCTTTCAACACCTTTAAACCATTTTTTTTTTTTTGCTAGAGAAGTTGTGGATTTATAGTACAAACATGCATAAAATACAGGATTCTCACACACCTCCCCACCACCAACTTGCATTGGTATGGAACATTTGTTACAATTGATTTTAAAATAATAATTAAAAAAATGAATAAATAATTGTGCATTTTTTTAAAAGAGCAGTTACCTTTGTTATAATTGATGAAAGATTATTAAAATGGGACTATTAACTATCATTCAAGGTTTATACTATATACCACCCTATTATTAACACCTTGTATTAGTGTTGTACGATTGTTATAATTCATGAAGGAGATTTTTATATTTGTACTATTAGATAGTCTTATTATCTACATTAGGGTGTACTGTGTTATACAGCCCTGTGTTTTAATTATTTGAGTAACATATGTGACTAAAGTTTCCCTTTTTAATCACATTTACCTATATAATTCAGTGCTGTTAAATACACTCACAATAATGTAATTAACCTTTTTTTCCAAACCTTTGCAATCAACCTAAATAAAAATTCTTACAAATTAAGCATAAGTGTCCTATTCTCTATCCCCTGGTAACCTGTATTCTAGATTATAACTCTGTGAGTTTGCTTATTATAATGCTTCATATAAGTGAGATCATACAATATATGTCCTTTTGTGTCTGACTTATTTCAGTCAGTTTATTGTCCTCAAGAGTCATGCAGGTTGTCACATGCATCAGGACTTCATCCCTATTTATGGCTGAATAAAATTCCATTGTATATACGACATTTCTTTTAATCCATTCATTAGCTGATGGATACTTGGTGTGCCGGTTTGAAAGGATTTATGTACCCTAGAAAAGCCATGTTTTATTACTAATCAATCTTGTGAGAGCAAGGGTTTCTTCTAATCCCTATTCAGCACCGAAGCCTGGAAACTTGATTAGATTATCTCCGTGGCGATATGACTCAATCAATTGTAGGTGTTAAACTTGATTAGATGGAGATGTCCCACCCATTTTATGTGGGTCTTGATTAGTTTATTGGAATCATATAAAAGAGGAATCATTTTGGAGAGAGTTCCTTTTGAGAATGAGCTGCAGAACCATGACAAAAGGACAAGAGAACCACAGAGTACACCAGCCAGCGACATTTGGAGATGAAGAAGAAAAATGCCTCCCAGGGATCTTCATGAAGCAAAAGGCCTGGAGAGGAAGTCAGCAGATGCCACCATGTTTGCCATGGGCCCTTCTACTGAGAGAAAAATGCTGAAGGTCATCAGCCTTCTTGAACCAAGGAATCTTTTTCCCTGGATGCCTTAGATTGGACATTTCTATAGACTTGTTTTAATTTGTACAATTTCACAGCCTCAGAACTGTAAACTAGCAACTTATTAAATTCCCTTTTTTAAAAGCTGTTCTATTTCTGGTATATTACACTCCAGCAACTAGCAAACTAGAACACTTGGGTTGCTTCTATCTTTTGACTGCTATGAACATTGGTGTGCAAATATCTGTTCAAGACCCTGCCTTCCCTTCTCCCAGATATATACCTAGTAGCAGGATTGCCGGGTCATATGGTAATTCTCTATATAGGATCATGTCATTCGCAAAAAGTGAAAATTTTACTTCTTTCTTTCCAATTTTGATGGCTTTTATCTCTTTTTTTTTCCTTTTATTTCTTTTTATTGCCTAACTGCTCTGGCTAGAACTTCCAGTACAATGATAAATAACAATGGTGACAGCACGTGTCCCTGTGTTTTTCCAGATTTTGGAGGGAAAGCTTTCAGCCTTTTGCCAATGAGTATGATGTCAGCCATGGGTTTTTCATATATGCCTTTTATCATATTCAGGAAGTTTTCTTTTATTCCTATTTTTTGATATGTTTTTATTAAGAAAGGATGCTGAATTTTTTCAGATGCCTTTTCTGTATCAATTGAGATGATCATGTGGCTTTTCCCTTTCATTTTGTTCATGTGATGTATTGCATTAATTGATTATCTTATGTTGAACCACCCTTGTATAACTAGGATAAAGCCCACTTAATCATGGTGTATAATTCTTTTAACTTGCTGTTGGATTCCATTTTCAAGTACTTTGTTGAGGATTTTTGCACAGATATTCATTAGAGAACCTGGTTTGAAATTTTCTTTTCTTGTAGTATCTTTATGTGGCTTTGGCATTAGTGTGATGTGGCATCACAGAATGAGTTAGGTAGTGTTCCCTTCTCTTCATTTTTTTTGGAAGAGTATAAGCAGGACCGTATTAATTCTTCTTGGAATGATTGGTAGAATTTACTGGTGAAACCAGCTAGTCTTGGGATTTTCTTTGTTGGGAGGTTTTTGATAGCTGATTCAATCTCTTGTAATTGGTCTGTTGATGTCTTCTATTTCTTCTAGAGTCAGTGTAAATTGTTCATGTGCTTCTAGGAATTTGTCCATTTCATATAGATTGTCTAATTATTTATATACAGTTGTTCATAGTATCCACTTATGATCCTTTTTTTTATTTCTGGGCGTCAGTAGTAATATATCTCCTCTCATTTCTGACTTTATTTGCATTGTCTCTCTTTTTTTTCTTTGTCATCCTAGCTAAGGGTCTGTCAACTTTGTTTATCTTTTCAAAAATCCAACATTTGGTTCTGTTCATACTCACTATTAGGCCTTTAGGTTTTAGCTCTTATTTTGTTTCTTATTGTGTTCAGACTTTAGTTTTAGCTCTTTTTTCTTTTTTAATGTGTTTAAGGGCTATAAATTTCCCTTTCAGCACCACCTTAGCTGGATCCCATTAGTTTTGATATGCTGTGTTCTCATTTTCATCCATCTCCAGATAGTTACTGATTTCTCTTGCAATTTTTCTTTGACCCACTGATTGTTTAAGCGTATGTTATTTTACTTCCATATATTTGTAGATTTTCCTGTTTTCTGCCTATTGTTTGTTGGCTTTCAGCTTCATTCCATAATGATCAGAGAAGAATGATTAAGCTATAATCAGCTTAGTATAATTTCAATCTTTCTATATTTATTGAGACTTGTTTTGAGGCCTAATATGTGGTCTATCCTGGAGAATGATCAATACTGTCTTTATTTATTTATTTATTTAAGTGCATGGTACAGGAATTGAACCCAGGTCTCCCACATGAAAGGCAAGCATTCTACCAGTGAACCACCCATGCACCCCATCCTGTTGTTTTGGGGTGCCATGTTCTGAAAATATCTGTTAGGTCAAGTTAATTTATCATGTTACATTCGATTTCTCTGTTTCTTTACTG
>PVIY010032362.1:0-29041 GCA_004026745.1 Myrmecophaga tridactyla
TTGATAAAGAATAAAGTTGGAGTACAAAAGTCACAACAATAAAGAAGATAAGATATTTGCTTAAGAACAAGTAGATTAACAGAAAAGAATAGAGAGTTCAGAAATATAGCCTCACATGTTCAATTGCCAAAACTCAGGGAACAGAACACTCAAGTTTTGTGTATTTTATTGTTTGTGAAATGGAATGCCTATTCAATAAAAGGAAAACTCAAGGTGAGATAGGATGATTACTGGAAGCAGATCAGATGTTACTTTTTTCTAGGGTTTAGGGCCCTATTTTCTCATTTTGCTTCTATTACTTCCACAAATGGTATCCCAACTTGAAGTCTGTCCCATTTCCTTTGTATCCATAATCAGTGTCTCCCCTCTGCCTTCAGGATGGTGTCGAAAAATCAATTAGACATGAAGGTCTTCCATTATCTGGATTCCTCTCTACACAGTCATCATCAGAATCTTACCTTGTCCCACTTTCACTGCAGCTATGTTTTTGGTATTCTTTCTGCTGTCTCACTTTCTCACTCTTCCCAATCTGCTTTAGCAGTGTTTAATTCATTATTTCCCTATCACAGGGAATTTCCCTAGCACAGTGCTCAGTGCTTAATAAAGATTTCTTTAATTAAAATGAATATGCTTGCCAGATGTTGTAGCTCCTGAGCTGTATGCAAACTCTGATATCAGTATTGAATATGATTCCTTCCCCTGAATTTGATTCCTTCCCTCTTGCCCTGTATAGCTGGAGACTGTTGCTATTATTGTTACCTACACAGACAGGAAACTTAAGTGGCTAGATCCAGGTTGGCACCTGACTGCTTCTCTAATTATCTTCTTATTTGTTGTGAGGTAATTTAGGGGTTGAAACACTAATCAAGATTTCCAGCAGGTAAACCAATATTCCAGTGTTTGTTACCATTTCCTACATATTTTTGGCATTTCTCTCCAAACTATGAATGACAGGGAAACAGGTCCAAGGAATAAAAATATAGGGCAGAGGTGGGGGGGGGGCAATGAAATAAGGGCTCCTATAAAAGTTACATTATGGAAAAGTGCCAAGGTACATGTGTATGATTAACTTCATGAGTCAACTCATGGTGCCCAGTTGTTTGGTCAAGCAAGCATTGGCTAGAATGTTGCTCTGAGGACATTGCATGAATTTAAATCATCAGTAAGTTTATTTCCTCTGTGGTTGACTGCATCTACAATCAACTGATGAGATTGCCAATGAGAGATATCTTATCCAATCAGCTGAAGGTTTTTAGGGAAGTGATGATTCCAGCAGTCAGACAGGAGAATTTCCATCTGTACTTCAATCAGTTAGCTTCTCCTGAGGAATTCATCAAAACCTTCATTGGAGTTCCCACCTTGTGCATTGCCATACAGCATTTGTATTTGTCCATCCCAACAGTCACATGAACCAATTCCTATTAAAAAAACTCTTAAGATTTACATAATGTTTCCCATTGGTTCTGTTTCCTAGAAAATCCTGAGTAATACAGCATGGGATAAATTTCACCAGCATGATTTTTTAGACTTTGATTCCTACAAACCCTGTCAGCCAGAACTTCTGCATTATTCCCAGGGAGTACAAGCAGTAAGGTTGGTATTCCCTCAGACACCTGAGACTTTGCATGGGCTATTTTTTTTTCTGGAAGAAAGTTCATCAGCTAATTTTACCCTTTTTCCTTCCAATGTTTAGCTGTATAAAATCTCAGCTCAGCTGCCTCCACTTCTGGGAAGCCATTTTTTATTCCTCTAATTCAGGAGAATTGCCCACAGAACAGTGCCTTGGGTATAATCAAACTCCTAACCTACTTTTTTTTGGACTTGCTTGTCTCTCTTCCCCAATGCAATGTCAAATTTTCCAGAGCAGAGATTCTTGTCTTGCTCATCTTGGTATTTCCCTGTCCAACAAAAGCCTGGTCCACAGTATCTGCTCAAGAAAGCTTTGTGATTTAGAGCATGAAAGAGTAATTAAAGCAGACAGCCTGATGACTTTTGAAGAGAATTTTGTTCATTGACATACCTAACACTCTAGTCATAGAAAGATTTTAGAAAAGAGTGATGTACATTTGTCAAAAAGTGAGTTGAGTAGGAAAAGCATTTACTCTCCTATAAGATGATCAGAGTCATTCCGCAAGTGAATCTATATGTATTTCTAATAACTTGGCCTAACAGCAAATGTTTTTTGGAATGTCTGCTCTTATTTTCAGATAAATTACTTCATTATCTTGTTTTGTGTTGGTTCTTCTATGAAATCTGAGATAATACAATGATCTGCTTCTAGTTATGATGTTTAAGTGTGTAATTACAATTATTGTGAGAGAAGTAAAATTCTGAATACCACGCTATATTAACTTCCTCAGTTTGGCTCCTTCCAGGGAGTATACTACTTCAAATCTCACAAATAGTCTTTCTTAATTTCTTCCAGTAAAGTTTGAAAGGTCAGGCTTGATTTAAACTTGTTGATGTTTATGTTTCTTCTGATTCCATTTCAACAGATGTGTTCTTAATTTATTCTTCTTTGTATGTTTAAGTTACCTGACCTGGTGTTAGTTTTATGTCCTTTTATAAAACTATCTTGCTGTGTCAGAGTCAAGTCTAAGAACAGTGAATGTGCTTCACAGGATAAATACACAGTAAATTGTTGGGCACATAAAACTCAATTTTTTAATGTAATTTCCTGGTCTTATTTTCTTGTTTCTGAATGTTCCCCCTGTACTCACCTGGAAAGTTATATGTTGAAAATCCATATAAATGGAGAATTAGAAATGACTTGTGTGAATAACTATGAGGGCTACTTGTGATGGTGTCTAATTCAGAACCAAATTTGCTAATTTTGAAAAATTGACCACTTAGAAGAAAATTGCTAACAGGTTATCATCATCCAACCAGTAAATTATAAACTATTAAAGATAATAATTGATTAAGAAGGAAATAGTTTTTGCTGATTTATTTTGCCTCAAATTCTACTTTATTTATAATTATACAAAATAATATAATCATTAAAATTTGAGAATTAGCAAAATGTGCTTGTTATTTTGTTTTCTTTTTCTGAAATATCTATAAATCTACTATCCACAAATAATCACCGTTAATGCTATATGATGCAGCATTTCATGAACATTTGGCACTATACTATATGTGCACTTCCTTTTATTCAATTAACTTTATCTCATAAGAATTTTTATGTGCCATTAAAATGTTCCACTAATATGCCATTATTGAATATTTAGATTCTTCATAAAAAGATTTTTGGTCATAAATAAGTGCAAACATCCATCTAGTTCGTAATAATGCTTAAGGATATATTCCCTGATTTGTAGTTAGTGCCTCACACATTATGACCATGTTAAAGGCTTTTGATACATATTGGCCATTATTTTAAGAACTAATGAAGATTAGCTCTGGATGACTATTTTACTTAAATTTATGAACCAATTACTGCATGACCTAGGCACAGATTCTGAGGAGTATGATAATTCCTATAAGCAGTAATCATGCACATTCTGTACCCGTTATCACTGGAATCATGTTTTAGATTCCCTTGGTGGGGAGGAGCCTGCACAAAGGGCCATGTCCTTCTTAGGGAGAGAGCATGTTATACAAAGTAGCCATGTGGACAGAAACAGAACTGAGTTTTCATTAGGCACCTACTATTTACTAAGCATGTGACTTCGGAAAGTAAATCTCCAGGAGATTCCGATTCCCCATTTGCAAAATGCATATTTATCTTCATTTATTCATCCACACATTTATTCAAAAGTATTTATCAAGTTATTACCATATTACAGGCACTTTTCTAGGTGCTAGGGTGGAAGGCTAAAAAGACACAAGTTATTTGGTCCTCATGGAGCTTACATGGAAGTGGAAGGGACAGGTAGCAAAAGATAAAAAAATAAATAATTGAATATCAGTTTGTATGGTGGGAAGAAACTCTAAAAGAGTGAAGAGAGAGACAGTGGCCTGGGGAAGCTTTTGTATGTGGTCTTGAGAAGGCAGTTCTAACCCCAAGGAGCTACCAGATGATGAGAGTTAATGAGGCAATGGAGATATCTAGAATATCTTCCTTTACCCACCTCTGGGATTTCTGTTTTGCTTTGGTTTGGGCTGCCCATCTAATACTACTTACCTTTTATGAGGAAAGATTAAACCAGGTGAATCATTTTTCAAGATATTTCCTTTCCACTGCTGGAGCCTTAAATTTCTGGGGAAGAAGCTAGATGGGTTAAATGAAGGTAGTCAATGAGAACTCATCTTGAGTATTTTTCCATACATTCCTCCTTGGGATTTTTGAAAAGCAGAATTAAATATAGATTGATGCATTTGAGACCTAGGAGGCTGGATGATATCAGGTGGAGGTAGCAAGCTATTTTAAAGCCTAAAACTCGTGCTTATGAATTTGGTCCCATTCACTGATGAGGCTATGACCTGAAATAAGTGATCTTTCCTTTTGGAATCTTAATTCCCTTAGGCCCATACTGGCATTAATAACATTTGTTTTTCATGGTTGCTGTGGAAATCAAATAAAATATTAAGTGCTGAGAACATGGCATGTGACCATGTATTGTTAGCTACTATTATTATTGCTGTGAAAAAGACTGACCAAAGTCAGTACCTCCTCATTGTAACACTCCTGAGAACCTTTTCAGCCATGACAGAGACCAGGATACAAAACCTTGGACACTGTTCAAAGCAACTACATCACTTTACTTTTGAGAAAACTGGTTGGTAGGGATGACCATGATCATTCTAGGACCTGAGCGTCTCCTTCTTTGCACTACAGCTACTGTGACTGTTATTCCTTGGGGTTCCATCATCCTTTGTTGTTAAGCTTTCAGCTGGTGTCCCTATCTAACAACTCCCAAACTTTTCCTTGTCTAAGTTCTAGTTAAAGCACTGCAGTGTGCTCCAGCTGACAGCTTCACCTCTGCATATGCTTGCTGTCAGGAGGCTTAAGAGCTGCTTTTTTGCAGCCTTTTGATCCTAATTATGGCCAGCTGTAAACTAATTAACCTCTCTAGGTATCTCCCAGGAGGTTAACAGGCTTGGCAGGCAAGGCAAGGGCAGCGCTGCTGCTGGGAACAAATGATAACAAAGCTCATTGATTCACTAGGCCTGCTACTCACTTGGTGATTTCCTCACAAGTTGCCTTGTGAGCAAAGATAACAAAAGTAATCAAGAGCAGAGCTTGAGGGATGGTGAAGCGCTTAAATGTTCTCATTGTTTTAACTTTGTTCCACACTCTGTTTTTTGACCAGCGTAAAACACAAATGAATGAAAGAATAAACTAATTCATGAGTGAATGAATGAATATATATGAGTGCCTAGAAGAATGCAGTGACTTGGTATAAAATCAAGTAATTGATTTATAAATATCTGCTTCTTGTTGTCCACCATGTGTAAGAGCTTTGCTGAGTCCAAGCAAAGGTGCACGGAGCTGGGAAGTGAGTACAAGAGTAAGGCATAAGGATGTCATCCTTAAGAAACATAAAATCTGATTGGTGGGATAAGAGGGTCTCTCCACTTATAGGATTGTTATGAGATTTCCTCTGCATCTTTTATATATATATATATATATATATATGTATATATATATATATTATTTCTCTCTTCCTATTTCTTCTCTCTCTCTACATAAACATATAATTATACATCTATTTCCTGAAAGTGGCCATGTCTCATGTAACATTATATTTCCCATGATTTCTATTGGAATTGTTCCATAAATACATACTTGGATTAAAGTAACACTGGTTAAAGGAATAACAGGATTTTCTTTCCACTGAATATAATATATGAAATGAAATTTCAAAGCTACCACCATGAATATCTTTGGAGAAAATAAAAAAAGAATTGGGTCTAGCTACATTTTTACCCTTGAGTAAATGTAATGACCACTTTTCATCCTCAGTTTCCATATTCACAATAAGGGCATGCCCATTCTTGCCTCTTTCCCATCTTGAAGGAATGTGGAAGTCAATGGAATGAATTAAAATCTATGTTTCATTCAGTCCCATAGTCCCTCTAATATCACTTAATCTTTCTGTCCATATATGAGGAAATGAAAGCCCAGAAGATTGAAGTGACTTGTCCAAAGTCACAGACTACATGGCAGATACAAGTTCAAATCTAATCAGCTGTCCTCCCTGTGATATTCTAAACAAGAGCCTCCTACTATGAGAGAAATCCCAAGGAGTATTGAGAATATCCTACCAACTAGGGTTGGGAATATTGGTTCAAAATTAGCTTGGCTGGCTATATTGCTTCAAAAGATCAATTCAGATACAAATATCTTTTTGTTTTGTAATGATTATAATCATGTGAGTTTTTTTTGTCTGGCTAACCCCTCAGAATTTATTCGCAGGTGCACTTCTATATATTGATGTCACCTGGTGCGTTAACTCTGCTCCATTTTTGCGAATGGTGTTTTTATCCTATCCTGAGTTATTTTTAATTTTGACCAAGCTGCCAGCTTTAGTCTTTGGGCATACTACTTTGAAACCAAGCTTGTAGCTTTGAGGCTGCAGAGAAAAACAAATTGGAATATGAAAGGGAAAAAAGGAAAAAGAAAAAAGGTCAACTTCAGATCCTAACTATTCTATATGTCAAACTTGTCACCCGACCTACGCACCCTGCTGCTCTCATCCTCTCTTCCCAGCAACTCCAGTCCTGAGAGGCTCCTAATAGCAAGTAACTTACCTCCTGCCTCCTCTCTCTCAACCCTTACAGACTCCAGGAGGCCTAATTATCAAAAAGGAAAGCATTCAGAACCAAGTGGTCTCAATAGCAACCTCAGTAAGTCTGCCACTCACTCCAGTAATAAATCCCTTTTCTCTCCTCCAGTACTTTTCCTACAACCGAGTTCCAGCCTAGAAAAAGCTGGCTCTCTTTGTTTCAAAAAAGTCAAGTTACACTCTCTCTACCCCGCTACAGTAACCCTGGATAAATTCACCCTGTACTGTTTCACACTATCCTGTGCAATTTTTATTTTGAACCTCTAAGCAAAGTTAGTTATTTTTCTTACTCTTCAATAATTATTCATTTCTACTTAACAACACTGAACCAGGTTTCTTTTCCAGGCTTATTCCAACAGGCATTTTCAAACTTAGCAATTCCCAAAAAAGCACAAGTCTGCTGGATGCTAAGTTATCAAGATAGATGTCCCTTAACTGGGACATTTTCATGGCCTTAGAATGAAAATCTGTAAGTTAATAAATCTCATTGTTAAAAGCCAGTCCATTTCTGGTACATTGCATCCTGGAAGCTTTACCAAACCCCAAACAGAGACTTAACCATGCTAATTTGATCCAAAAAAAGAAAAACATATAGGCTTCCCACATTTGCTTGAGAAGTACGGATTATACAAATTTAAATAGGTCTGCATTCTGTCAAACTGTTCATGCCTTTAATTTGATTATAAACATTGTGGCACCTCAAAATGGATACCATTATATATGACTTCCAAACTTAGGTGAGTAGTACTCTGCCTTCTCTTGGTACACCTCATAACATTTACAGTTTTCCTGAGAACAATGTGGTGTAGGAAAGATGGTCCCAAATATTCCTTTTGTCCTTGGCTTATCGTAAATGTTCTTCTACCCTAATTTAGGCTTCCAAAATTGATTTTTTTTCAGCTTCCATTTGTTCTGCCTAATTAAGGAGATAATGATGATATTGATTATGACTCCATTACCTTATGTATCACCAACATGGAGGACTGACTCTGAGCTCATTCCTTATATGAAAGGGGACGTCTCATCAAAAACTGATTCTTAGTAGAAACTTATTTCATATTCTCTATTACTTAGGTAAACTCTGTCATTTCCCAGCGTTTCTGTGTTTTCTTAATTTTCAATTATTTTTTCTCTTCGAAGATGACAGTGCTGACATATCCCCATCAATAAATAACGTACCAGTCCTGTTGTCAATCATGAACAAATTTGAGTTAACAGTTTCTTTTCTTCTTTTGCCACTCTTACCCTTAGCCCTGGGCAGTTCATTAATTTTTTTCCTGCATGATTAGAATATTATACCTGTCTTTACTCATTGACTACAGTGTTAACAGCATCTGAAAAAAAAATTGATTTCTGATAGAGGCTATTTCTTACCTAAAGAGACTTGGAATCAGTAAAAATCCAGCCTGTATTAGACCTTGTCTTGTTAGACATGCAAAAACTAGAGTTAATAACTTTAGTTTGTTAAAGTTACCAAAGTGCAGTATTCCAGAAATGGGTTAGTTTTTTCAATGGGGATTTATTAACTCACAACTTGCAGTTCTAAGGTTACAAAAATGACCAACCAAGGCATCAGCGGGCAATGCTTTCTCCCCATAGATGGTCTTCTGGTGATCCTCAGCAACTCCGTCAGTTGGCTAGGCTTGTGGTGATGTCTGCTGGTCTCTCTCTTCTCTCTCAAGTTTCCTTACTTCCAACTTCTGGCTTCAGTAGCTGCCTCTCTGTTTCTGTGGTTTCTTTCTGTTTTCTTTGTGTTCTCTTTCAGCTTTTCTGGGTTTTCTCTCTCAGCTTCTCTCTCAATTGTGCTGAATTTAGTCTCTTATAAAAGACTTCAGTAAGAGGATTAAGACCCCACCTGGGGCATTCCTCAACTGAAGTAACCCAATCAAAAGGTCCTACCCAAAAAAATATATACCCACAGGAGTGGATTAGCTTTAAGAATATGATCTTTTCTGAGGTACATACGGTGTCAAACCATCACAGTGACCTAATGAAATAAAAATTTTCTCTATGAAGAATGTTTGAAATAACTATTTCCTGTTTCACAGTCATGTGAACTGTTTTATTGTTAAAATCATCTCATTTTATGATGCTTGTAAGAAAATGTGTTTTCTGAGGAAATACATAATAGACATTAATTTTTATTTGAATAAATATGGAAAGATGGCCTTTATTTTAATCATTAGATATTGTCAAATAAATGTAGTTTTATTGTTTAGGCATATTCCTAATGCAAATTATCAAAAAAAGATTTCAGTAACTGAAGGCTTCACAAACATTGTTTAATGAATAAGCATATTTTACTTAATTGGTATTTATTTATTCATGTGCAATTTTTTTGAGTTTTGTTGTTTTATTTTGCTTTTCTAGGTTGGATAAAATATTTCCTTTGCTCTCCTCTTTACTTAATTCAGTAAGCTATTTGTACAGAAAATGTTAGAATAAAGCTTACCTTGCCCTAAAATTTGATTTATTCTGATGCTGAAAAGCAAAGTACTTGTTTGTGTTATGCCCAACAAGAAAGGGTAATTACATCTCTGATAAAATTGTGTCTGAACATATACTTCAAATTGAATACAGTCACTTGACAATAGAGACAAAATATAATTACCTCTAATTGTGCAAGTATCTTTCCAGGGATTTCAAAGATAAATTGCAATTTTACCAAACCAAATAATAACATGTCATATGTAAACAAAGGTCTTAAAAATGGTTTTCCAACAGTCCTTTGCTTATACCTCTTAAAGAGAACTTAGCAAGTTTTCCTGTGATTATTCTGTTCGCACATTTCCCTGAACCCAATAGACATGGCTGATAAAAAAAAGAGACCAGAGTTTAAACTGAGTTAAAATTTGTAGAATGATTATTTAAATGAACTAATGTTTTTAATTCAAACTTGTAGCCAAACATCTCGCAAGGAGTCCTCCAAATTTATCATTATATAAGAAGAAAAAAATGCCAGCCCAGGACATTTGTGTTTGAGTTTTACATATTTCGTGCTATTAACAAATTTTTAAAAGAATTGTCCTACAAATAAAGGCTTACTAAGAAAATGGAATGTGTACTTAACAGGCAATCTATTATTTTATTTACAATTTATGGTTACCATTAAAAATATAAACAACAAAAATCATTACCAAATTTTCCATATCAAGAATCCCTCAATCTTAAACATATGCTGGTATGCTGGGGAACAGGCTGCTAAATTATTTTTTAACATTTTATTGAGATATATGCACATACCATAAAATCCATGCAAAGTATACAATCAGTGGTTCACTGCATCATCACATATTTGTATATTTATCACCACAATCATTTTTAGAACATTTGCATCACTCCAGTCAAAGAAATAAAAAGAAAAAAGAACTCCAAACCATCCCATCCCCCTTACCCCTCCCTCTTATTGAACACTAGTATTACACTCTACCCAATTTTAGGACTTATAATAGCAGTAGATTAACTAAGACAGTGTAGTGTTGTGAGAGAGAGATGTATAAATCACTGGAACAGAACAAAATATCCAGAAGAAGATCCATACAAACATAAGCAACTGATTTTTTTTTTGCTCTATAGTTATACAATCATTATCAAAGATCAGGGCTACTGGATTACAGTTCAGCAACTTCAGATATTTCCTTCTGGCTATTCTAAAACACTAGACACTAAAAATAAATATCTATATAATGACTTAGTAGTCACAGTCATTTGTTTAATCCTTATTTCTCAGTTATATCTCCTCCCACTCATTTGATCTCTCAATCTCCAGGGATATCTGGACAATGACCATCTTAACTTTTGGGACTGAAAAGGAGTGATGACCTTATGAGGAAGAGGAATGAAACTGGATGATGTTCTCGGAGAGACCAGTACTTCTGCATTTCAGGGCTTATCTTGCATAGGATCAATTTGGAGGCCTTAAGTTTCTGAAAAAATAAACTTATTAAGAAAAATGTTTATAGAGGCTTAGATAGAGCCCATGACACTCACTCCCTAGGGTTTTTGGAATAACACTTAGTTGGGGCTTGGCATACTGTGGTAGTTTGCAATATCTGGCTAAAGCCTACATAAGAATAACCTCCAGAATGACCTCTTCACTCTATTCGAAATCTCTTAGGTTGCTAAACCATTAACATGCATAAGCTAAATCTGAATCCACATGTTCCAAAGCTGTTTTCAACTTTTACTCTTACTCTCTCTCTCTCTCTCATATATATATATAACAACATATTAGACATATGTACATATCCATATAAATAATTATTAAGGTATTTTTTGAATTGAAATAGGGCATGAGGAATGAAAGGAAATAGCAAAAGAAAATGAGAGAAATTCTAAAAACCCAAATCTTAAAAACTGTCAAAAACTTAAACTTCCAAGTTCAAAAGGACTTACTTGCAGGCAATCTTCCTATATTAAATTTCTGAAACTACTTAATACTGCAAAGATAAAAGACTCACTTGAGCCTCAACATGAACATAAAATCAGACTTCAATTTATTACTGCCAATTAAATTGCAAAAAGTCAAAGTGGGAATGCATAACACTGTCAAAGCTGAAGCCAAAGGCATGTCTTTGTCGGGGCAGACACTGTCCTATATATTCAGCTGACCATGTTTCACATAAACAGGGAAGAACATATAAGCCACAGGGCTTTGTTTGGTTGATGTGACTTTATGGTATGGTCCCATCAACTCAAATTAACTCCTGTTTTATTTCATACTTACTGGGTAACAGCTAGCATGCCACAAGACGTAGATGAGGATGCAAAAAAGAATAAGCTATAGTCCTTGACATACTGGAAACTTCAGAGACAATATTGCATGACATTTAATGTGCATGATTTAGAGTTGAACTGCTTGGGTTTAAATCCTTCCTAAACTCTCATCAGCTATGAGTCATTGTTCAGGTTATTTTAGTCTCAAGTGCTAGACCTGGATATGGGATTAAACATGGGACAGGAAATGTTGTGATGTTTTTTTGTTTTTTGTCTTTACCTTTTTAAAAAACATAATGTATGTAAAGTGTTATAAAATTAGAGAGTTGTGCCAAGTACTGAAATTCAACTATTTTCGACCTACTAAAATAACAATTCCATATGGTTCAACCCAACAGTACGTGTTAAATAAATTTTAGCAATTGTTCTTAACAAACTAAATCAGGAGATGCTTTCTAACTAGCATAAAGACTAACTAGCAAACAACTAGCATATAGACTGATAACTTACACAGTGATCACTGCTGTCATGTGTGCTTTGGATATTACATGAAGTTTCTTTGGATGATGAGGCACAAACATAGACAGCCAACTGGTCCAGAATATATGAAAAGACAACTTTACCAAAGAGCCTAGACGAGAAGAAGGGAGAAGAAAGCTGCAAAGGAACCCTGTCTTACCTAACCTAGGCTCCTGCAAGGACCCATGGAGGGGTTGGCGAAGAGCACATGTGGGTTCCTGGCTCTTGCCTTTATTGTAACCTAGAGGGAGATGGGGATTTCAAACTATACAGCACAGAAAGCAAACACGGCAAGAGGCCCCTAGAGAAGCTAAGGGCAGTTTCTGTCATCCAGACCATATGGGATTACTATTAGCAGGGACTACATGCCCTACTAGTAAATCACATGACAAGAAAGGGTAGGCTCAGCAGGGGGTTTCAGGAGAAGGAGTAGCACAGGCATTAATTATCCCAAGCCTTTTGGAGGTGCAAGTGTTGCTAATTGTGGATATGCCAGGGAAGGGAAAACTGGGATGGTTGTTTAGAAGAGAAACTTATGACCAGGACAAATAGGATGATAAGGCACCAAATATAATTTCTTTATACCATTACAATATATAAAACAGGAAACCTACAACCAGCTAGAGCAGACTGTCAGAGTTTACATATGCATGAATCACCTGGGGTCATTTTAGAAAACAGATGGACTCAGTAGTTTTGAAGATTCTAGGATTCTGCACTTCAAACCAGTTCCGGTAGTTTATCCATGGTGCTGGATGAGTTCCCCACTGAATAAGCAGGAACCAGAGGAAGAGTGAGAGAGTAAGAACTAAAATGATTGTTATGTCTTTGGGAAAAAGTGAGGCCATCCTTCAGAAAGCATTTCTTAGCTAAAAATAGAGCATTAATAAGGAAGTTAATCAGAAAGGCATAGAAAATTCCATACATCCAAGAAAAAAAGAACATTTTTAAAGTGGGGGAGGCAGTGGAGGCAGAAGGTAAATTTGATTTGTTTGGGTAGAGTTCATGCTGGTTACCTGTGTGGGACCTAAAAGAAAGCTCAGCATGCTAAACATTTAACAGTGTTTTTTTCACCTGGATTCTAAAATTACCCATAGCCATCAAATGCCAAGGGAAGTGTAATGGAGAAGAAATTAAAGGAGATAAATGACAGCAGTTTTAACTCTGTTTCAGTTTGCTAAAGCTGCTGGAATGCAATATACCAGAAATTGCTTAGCTTTTAAATGGGGATTTATCAACTTGATAAATTTATCAATTTATCAAATTTACAGTTCTAAGGCCATGAAAATTCTAATGTTAGAATTAAGGCATCAATAGGATCATTACCTGGACTCTGAACAAAGGCTGCTGGCATTTAGAACACCTCTGTCACATAGGAAGTCATCTGGCTGGCTTCTGCTAGTCCTTCACTGCTGGGTTCCATTGCCTCAGCTCTTGGTTCCAATGGCCACCTCTCTGACCTTCTGTGGGTCCTCTCTCAGCAACTACAGAACATTTCTCTCTAACCTCTCTCAGTGTTTCTCTCTGGGCTCTCTCTGTGTATTTCTTTCATTATCATCACTTGTTCATCCTCATAAAGTACTCCATTAAAGGATTAAGACCCATGTTGAATTGAGTGGGTCACATCTCAATTGAAACAACCTAATCAAATGGTCCCACCCACAATAGGTCTGCCCCCAGAAGAATGGATTAAGAGAACATGGTCTTTTCTGGGGTGCATAACAGCTTTGAACGGGCACACTCTGCCCTCTGGACCCAAAGAAAGATGTGTTCTTTCCTTATGTAAAACACATTCGTTCCATCACAATATCACAAAAGTTTAAATCATTTCAGTAACAGTATTAAGCACAAAGTTTCATTAAAATCAATTACAGGTGTGGTCTGTTGTAAGACAAAATTCCCCACTGGTTACGGACCTGTGAAACTTGGAACAAGTTATCTGCTTCCAGTATTCATAAAGGGACAGTCATTGTTCTCATTTCCACAAGGAGAAATTGGAAGGAAAACAGGGTATAGTTCATGAGATTTCAAGCTCTGAGAATCATCTATAAAATGATCTTTTATACTTGGGGCATGAAAGAACAGCAGTCCCACCTTTTGAAGGGCTTCTGCAGTGGCCCTGCACTCTCCAAACACTTGGGTGAGGGCTCCAAAGCTCTTTTTGTGTATTATATCTTAATGCTGCAAATTTTACTGGATATCTGACCATGTGAACAAAGAGCTAAATAAAGGCATTGTGCCAAGGAGCTCTTCAATTTTCAGCTTTGAGGTCTACAAACTTAATCTGCCTCAGACTGGGGCTACCATATTTTGCACATACACATACCCTCTCCAATACCCTAAACCAAAGACTTTTGGGGGGACTCCTTGTCTAGGCAGGGTACTGGGCGACTGGGTATCTTTCTTGTACATGTGGAGACTATTAAGTAAATTACCAGAAGCATTGCCCTAAAATATACATGGCAGAACTGGAGTAAATGATTAATTAAAAAGGGTCAGAGGAAAAGATGAGGCTAAAATTCAATGGAGTTGAAGCAACCAGAGAAGAGATGGTGAAGTAACTATCAAAAGGAAACTAAAATACTGTGCTTTTTTTCTGTATATTCTTTCCTTCCCTTTCCATTCCTTTCTTTTCTTTTCCTTTCCTTTCCATTCCTTTCATTTATTTCATTTTCCTTTTCTTTGCCATGTGTGATGATTGAATGGAGTAATATAATGGGCAATATGTTTACAAACATCAGGAGAAATCACCTCTTCCCAACATTACTATGTCCAAATATATCACAGACAGTACTTTTGTGTATTCTTCAGTATTTTTAGCCCCTATAAGACAGCTCTTATCCTGAATATGTTTTGATGTGATGGATGTTCTTGCACGAAAGAATTGTTATCCAGGGGTGTGTGGGTGAAGGCGCGGGCAGGTCTTTGTGTGTGTGTGTAGGAAAAGAGAAGAAAATGGGAAAGGGATCACTGTGTAGTTTAGTTCCATTTCTTGAGTGCTGTGTCTAGGCACACTTGGCTGTGGTAATTCATTGTAAAATATGACCTGTATGATTTCTTACCAATCATTGTTTAAGTACTGTCAACTTGGCCAGGTGGTGGTACTTGTTTGTCTGGTTGAGCAAGTGCTGGCCTATCTTTTGCTATAAGGACATTTCATAAAACTAAATCATGATCACATTGGCTACATCCACAGCTGATTCCATTTGTAATCAGCCAAGGGGAGTGTCTTCTTTAATGAGTGATGCTTAATCTAATCACTGGAAGCCTTTTAAGGAGGATTCAGAAAAGACAAGTTCTCTTCCTGCTTCAGCCGGCAAGCCTCTCCTGTGGAGTTTGTCCAGACCCTCCATAGGAAACATCAGCTTCACAGCCTGCCCTATGGATTTTGGACTCTACATTCCCATGGTTATGTGAGACACTGTTATAAATTTTTATATTTATGAATATTTCCTGTTGATTCTGTTTCTCTAGAGAACCCTAACTAATACAGATATGAACTAACATTAGTGAATGAACTTAGAGAATTTCAGCTCAGAACAGACTTTGGTACTGAGAGTGGGGTGCCGCTGCAGTTTGCAAATACCAAACATGTTGGAATGGCTTTTTAAATGGATAAGGGGAAAACTCTGGAAGAGTTGTGAGGAGCTTGATGAAGAAGTCATAGAATGCTTTGAAGAAACTGTTGGTGGAAATGTGGACTCTAAAGATACCTCTGACAAGGCCTTAGACAGAAATGAGGAATGTGTTATTGCAAACTGGAAGGAAGATGATTCTTGTTTTAAAATAGCAGATAATCTGGCAAAATTGACTAGTGGCTGGAAGGCAGATTTTAAAAGCCATGAACTTGGAAGAGATTTCTAAAGAAAATATGGAAAGTACCACCTGGTTTCTCCCCACAGCTTAGTGAGGAGAAATGTGACAGAAAAGAGATAAGCTGAAAACTGAACCCTTGGGTACAAAGAAAACAGAAATTGATGTTCTGTAAAATTCTGCACTTCCAGGAAGGGAGACCCCAGAGAATAGTGCCCCACATAAGGCCTTAGACAAATGTGGAACCAGTCAGCCATTTCAGAAAAAGCTAGGATTGGACACGGAGTTATTCAGGAAGGATTTGTGGAAACTCCTCATGTCTGATGGGCATGATCCAAGGCTACTGCATAGAAAACCAATGACAGTGCTGTGGGGCCTGTATGAACAGAGCTGCTGCCAGTCTGGACTAGGAGTTTCAGAGAAGGGACACATTGGAGGAAAAATAACTTCAGAGACAAACCATGGAGGCTGAGGTCTGACGTCAAGAAGCCTCAGGACAGGAGAGTGGACCCACTCAAGCCTGTGAAAAGTGTGCGTTTGTCACCAAAGGCAGAAGATGGGTCTTCGACCTCGTTGCTATGGAAGTCACGCTGCCTCAGGCCTTAGAGAGGGTGAAGCACTTTCCTTGAGGTTTGGAGAGAGCCTGGCTGCCACCATATGGAGGGGTTGAGTGTGTGCCTTGGAGATGGTAGAGAGCCGAGGTGCAGCCCCGATCCTTGGAAAGGGTGGATCTAAGAAAAAGGTTGTCTCCCCTATATCCCCCAAGATTGCCTCTACATAGGACCATGGAAAGGGTGGGACTTCTGCTTTCTAAAGTCCCAAAGATAAATGACTCTCAGACGTTAAAATCTAATGGTCTTTGCCCTGCAGGTTTTCAAAACTGTACGGGTCTGGTGACCTATGGAAATAGGTATATGTATCCTATGACTGTTTCTCCTTTGTATGTTGGCAGCAAATAACTTGTTCTGAGTTTTTATAGGTCCAGAGCCAGATGAGAACTTTGTCTTAGAACAGATCATGCCTGAAACTAACTTTGATAGGAGTTTGTATTGTTTCTAACTTCATATTTCATTTGTATTGCTACTGACATTGTTTAAGGATTTCTGATAGTGTTATGAAATTAATGTACTTTGTATATGGGGAAAACATGTCTTTTTTAGGGTCCAGAGGGTGGAATGTGCTGGTTTAAAAGGATGTATGTACCCTAGAAAAGCTATGTTTTAATCCTAATCCCATTTTGTAAAGGCAGCCATTTCTTCTAATCTCTATTCAGTATTGTATGTTTGAAACTATAATTAGATCATCTTCCTGGAGATGTGATTAAATCAGGAGTAGTTGTTAAGCTGGATTAGGTGGAGGCATGTCTCCAGTTTACTGGAATCCTATAAAAGAAGAAACATGTTGGAGAAAGCCGGAGATTCTGAGAGAGCAGACAATGACATAGCCACAAGAAGCAGAGAGTCCACCAGCCAGTGACATTTGGAGATGGAGAAGCCTCCCAGGGAGCTGTATGAAACAGGAAGCCAGGAAAAAAAGCTAGCAGATGACATTGTGCCTGCCATTTGCCCTCTAGCTGAGAGGAAAACCATGACTGTGTAAATGACTGTGTTTGCCATGTGCCTTCCCACTTGAGAGAGAAACCCTGAACATCATCGGCCTTCTTGAACCAAGGTATCTTTCCCTGGATGCCTTAGATTGGACATTTCTATAGACCTGTTTTGATTGGGACATTTTCTTGGCCTTAGAACTGTAAACTAGCAACTTATTAAATTCCCCCATTAAAAGCCATTCTGTTTTTTGTATACTGCATTCCAGCAGCTAGCAAGCTAGAACAAGTACCAATACTTCGGAATAAGTTCATTTTTTTTTTAAATTCCAAGAGGTTACTCCCATTGTCATTCAATCATTCACTTGCAATTACATATATTTTCTTCCATGAAGAAAAAAGAGGTGAAATTAGAAATATTATGCCTGCATTTGAGTGTAAAGCTGGGCATATCATATCATTTGAGCTAGTGGTCTCCTTGAACATAATTCCTCATGGGCCATCACAACCCAAAAGGGTGCCCCTGACCATTTTATTGTAACTTGGAGGATTGATAACTGTTTGGAAAAACAGCCTAGAAAATCCCAAGGAGATATTTTTAAAACAGGACCTTATCATATAAAGGATACCAATTTTTAAAGAGCTATCTTTGCAGGTTTGAAAGTTGTGAACTCCAGAAAAGCCATGTCCTATAATCCTGATTCAATATTGTAGGGTGGAAACCTTTGATTAGATTGTTTCCATTAAGACTGACCCACTCAATTGTGGGTGTGACCTTTTGATAAGATTACTCCCATGGAGATGTGAGACATCCAACTGTCAGTGTGACCTTTTGATTAGATGGAGATGTGACTCCACCCATATAAGATAGGTCTTGATTAGTTTAACAGAGTCCATTAGAAGAGGAGACATTTTGGAGAAAGCACAGTTGCTTCAGAACTGAGAAAGCTGCAGACATTTGGACATGTTTGGTGCACCAACAGAAAGAGCAGACAACTGCACATGGACATTTGGAGATGCAGAGCCCAGCAGATGTCACCATCTCACCAGAGTTGTGTCCCAAAGGAGTTAAATGAAGGCACACAGATGAAGGGCCTTATGAAGGAAATTGGCATGAGAATCTAGAAGCAATGGAACCAAGAACAAGGACCTGTAGACACAAACCATGTGCCTTCCCATGTGACAGAAATTAGTCTTTTTTGAGTCAGGTTATATTTCTCTGGATGCCTCAGTTTGAGCATTTTTATGGCCTTAGAAATTTAAGGCCATAACTTTTCATAACTTAATAAATTCCTTTTATAAAAGCCATTCCATTTCTGGTACATTACAGTCTGGCAGCATTAGCAAACTAATACACTATCTTGTATTTAAGTCCCTCACATCTGTTACTTTCTCAAACTTCTAAATGCAACCCTTTCAACTATAACTCTGTTCAAACCTGAGATTGCTAAGGACTCATATTGCTAAGGCTCATGTACCATGAACCAGTAGAGTCTCTTTATCTTTATTTAAGTCCCACCTCACTTCTGTTAGGATTTCCTTGGGGAACAAAATGTTAAAGCTGCCAGACTCTTTGGCATAACTGTCTCGCTCCTGAAGAGTAGGACAGAAAGGTTACACAGTCTGCTTAAAAGATCAGCATATTAAGAAGGTCTGGGCATGAATATTATGTCAGGTCTTGTTTCAGTCTCAGCTCTCATGGTTCTTTTCCCCAGTGTAGAGGTTACTTAACCCACTCTTGAAATCTCTACTCTATTTATGCAAAAGGTTTAGAAAGAATCCTCTAGTAGATATTCAGTGAGACTCTAACCTATGCTAGTCTCAAAGATAGGTACAGATTATTCATGGAGGAGATTTGGTCACTTGGTCACAAGGAATTTGCAGCCTATTGGGAGAGGCAGGCTCATATATAATAACTATAGTGCAGCACTCCAATTGCAATGCTTCAGCTACATATGTGGACACAATGACAGAGCTCAGTGAGGATTTCCCAAAAGAGGCGATAGGAAATTTACAAAACAATAGTAGTTATAGTGTGGCAATCAAGGAAGAGAATAGCATAAGCTGTACCTTGAGAGGTAGGTAGTGACAAGGTCATTTGAGGCTTATAAACCATGGCAAAGAATTTGGAATTTATTCAAAGATAGAGGGGATTTGTCAAAATGATTTAGGATTTGTTTCATATATTTCAGACTCCCATTCAATTAGAATTGTTTTGCATTGCTCCAGAGGATAGAATATGGCAGCTTAGTTTAGAGGTAATAAGCATAATGTTGGTGAAGAATGGACAGATTCTGGATAAATTAGATGAATAGAACCAGCAGGATTAGGTGCCAGGTTGGATGTGGAAAGCACAAAACATCAAAAAATTACACATGAGTAGCAGAATTCTTGTTTAAGTGGATGGTGGTAGTATTTACTAGGATGTAAGATGAGGCAAGAACAAAAGAATTCCAATGTTTTACATTTTAAAGTCTGAAATGAAGTGAAGAAGCTATTCAAGAATTCAGAAAAGTCTGGGGAGAAGATATGTCTTGAGAAGTCATCAATAAAATGATATTTCTAATGATGGGAATGGAGGAGATCACTTAGAAAAATGTAGAGAGAAGAAAAGATCAATACTGAAATTAGAGGAACACCCATATTTATCATAAAGAAAGCCAAAATATAGGGATAGATAGAAGAAGAGAAGATTGATCTAATAAAGGGCATTGAGGTAGAGGGGGAATAAAGAGAGGTTGGTGACTTGGCAGCTGGAGAGAAGAGAGCATTGTAATGTGAATAATACATCCCTGTGACAAGTGTTAAAAATAAGGATTATGAATGAAGAAAAAAATCATGTCTTTCAGCTATGGTATTATGAAAGTTTTTGATAATCTTGAGAAAAGAAGTTTCAGTGGAATGGAGCAGGTGAAGACAGATTGGACTATACTGAAACAATACATGATAAATGAGAAAATTGAAAGTGTGTGCATAAATAGGAACTTCAGAAAATGGAGTGATAAGGCAGAACAGTATGTAGGCATCTAGAGAGTCATTAGGGATGATGAGAGTATTTTTTTTTAACTAATGGTGTAGATTGTAATTTATTCAAAAGGCCACCAGGAAAAAAAATTTTTTTTGATTAAGGAAAGCTAAGTTTATAGGCTTACTGCAGTAGGGAAGAGTATCATCATGACAGCGTTGGTAGTTTTTCAGAAAGAAGTAATCAAGAAAAGCTATTTAAAGTATTTTAGGATCTTGGCTGGGTAATTCTTTAAGGCAAATCTTACAAGGCAGAGAGTTGTCTGGCATTTGACAGTGTTGATGACGTAAGAGCTTTGGTTGGGTAGATATAGTAGGGCAAACATCTAAAAGAAGCATTAATGAGAAAGTTGGCAGGATTGATAAATACACTATTTTAGTTGGATCATAGTCTAATCATCTAAAAGAAAGTATTTCCTGGAGAAGTATCTAAGCTATTTATGCCTGATCCAACATGGATTCAGTATAGAAATAAGAAAGTGTTCTCAGCTAATAACTGGTTAGCACAGTGACAGGAAAGTACATTGGTTTTATTCTATAGAAGTTATTATAAGAAAGCTCCATGTTGATACAAGTGCTCCAGTAAGGTGTGAATAAAGCAGGGTATAAAAAAAAGAAGAAGATGATTGCTGGAAATCTTTGAAAAAGTAGGAGTTATAGATTGGTGTCCACAATGCAAGCATACTTTGTAAACTGTAGATTTCTTATCTGGAAATTGAAATATGATATTTAATTTATCTAATGGTATCTTAGGGTTTGGGGGAGATCAAGGAAATATATACGCCTTGGCACTGCTAATCTAATAAATCGAAATTATCATTAATTATAAGAAATCTCACTGGCAAATTTTTAATTTAACATTCTATCACCTTTACTAGTATTTCTATAGTAATATAGAATGAGATAATTTAGATGTAATATAGAAAAGAAATGGAAACTTTGACTTGAAATTAGGACCTTGCATTTTAATCTCAGCATTGCCATTTACTAGCTGTAGATCTTTGTAAAGTCACCATACCTTTCCTGAGTGGAAGACCAAGGATTATAATTCCAATCTTAGCTTCAAAGCCCATGTTTCTTCTAATATGCTGCTCATATGTTTTTGAAAAACAAGAGGCTCTTCAATATGTGTACCTAAAGTCAGGTCCAGTCTTTTGCTGCGCAGAAAGATAAAGGCACAATTTTAAATGAAATCCACAATGTCAAGCATATCTTCTCAATAATGTAAAAGGTATTCTTCATTAACACACTCAATAAATAATTACTGGATATTTAAATATATTAGGACTTAATCTGGTTTTGACTAACAGAAAAGCAAACAGTGACTTAAATAATTAAGGTGACTATTCTTTTCTAAGTAATAGAAATTCTAGAGGTAGGCAGATAAGAACCTGTATTACAGCTGTATCTTGGTTAGTCATCTTTAGACTGTAGTTCTTGATCATTAGCCCAAGATTGCAAAATAGTTGCTAGACTTCTAAATTTGTATTCAACACACGTAGAAAAGGAAAAAATATCAAGAGTCATGTGCCAAAATTTCTGCCTCTAGTAGCAGAAGACTAACTTAAAGAAGACAATTCCTTGGAATGAGAACAAATAGAAAAGTAGAACATATGTCTTAAGTAAAATTTATTTTTAGAACAGTTTTAGAGACTCAGAAAAATTAAGCAGATAGTATAAAGAGTTATCATATACCCACCCCCTCAGTTTCCTCTATTCCTAGCACCATATATTAGTATGGTGCACTCATTACAATTAATGAATGAACATTCATAAATACTGTTCAGTAAAATAATATATCTTTAGCTTTTATTGAGTTCTTTTTTCTCTATTGTAGGATCTTGCTCAGGATACCACATTACATTTAGTCATCATGCCTTTCTAATCTCCTCCTGGATGTGGCAATTTCTCAAACTTTCCTTGTTGATGGTGACATTGGCAGTCTTTAGGAGTACTCTTCAGGCATTTTGATGAATGTCTCTCAAATGGGAATTGTCTATGTTTTTTCGTTGATGAGACAGGAGTTTGGGTTTGGAGAAGAAGATCACAGAGGCAACGTGCCATTTTCATCACACCAAATCAAGGATATATATGGTCAAATTGACTTATCACTGCTGTTGTTGAGCACCTGACTGAGGGGGTGTCTTGCCAGGTTACTTACTATGAAGTCTTCCTCCTCCGACTTCTCCTACTCTGCTCTTCAGAAGGAAGACACTACGCACAGCCCACACTTACAGAATGGGAGTCATGTTCCAGTTTCCTGAGTGAAAAGTTTCTACATAAATTATTTGGAATTCTTCTGCATAAAAAAAGTCTCTTCTTCCAATTTATTTATTTATTCAATTATGTATTTATATTAGTATGAACACATGGATATTTATTTTATAATTTGGTTTATAATCCAATGCTACTTATTTTTTTGCTTGAATTGTTCTATGAAAACAATAAATAAACCATTATTATATTTATATATATATAAGAGAGAAGCAATGTTATCACATATAGAATATTTAAGCAACACAATAATAACATCTTCCATAGGATAATAACAGATTTGTCTAGTTATCATATATAGGACCCTATACTCAACAGTTAGAGAATACTCATTCTTTCCCACTGCGTGCAGAGCATTTATCTAAAGTATCTCATAGGGCAGGTCATAAGGCATGTCATTACAAACTGTGAGACAATTAAGTAGTCAAGTGTATTTTCACCAACCATAGTACAATTAAGTAGAAATAAAAACAGGTGACAAGAAAAATCACCAACCAGTTTGAAATTAAGCAAAATACTTATGAATAAGAAATTTAGAAAATAATTGACTACTCTTTAAATGTGCATAGTGACTTCCTTCCAAAGATTACAATGTGAAAAGGCAAGGGAAGAAGGAGTAATTTTACAGTGGAGAAACCTGCAAGCACTACCTGAATCAAGTGAACAAAGTCAGTATTAACATCGTGCTGATAGCAATGCTCTAGCACAATGTGATATATTGGCATTTTTCCTCTGGGAAATACCATAACCCCACCTTAATCATGAGGAAAATATCAAAGTAATTACAATAGAAGGCATTCTACAATATATCTGGCCAATACTCCTCAAAACCATCAAGGTCATCAAAAAAAAAGTTGTCATAGCCAAAAAGAAGCTTAAGAAGATACAACATTAAATATAATATGGTGCCCTGGATGGGATCCTGAAACAGGAAAAAAGGATATTAGATAAAAGTTAAGGAAACCTGAATCAAGAATGGACTTTAATCCATAGTAATGTATCAATATTGGTTCATTATTTGCAACAAATGTACATACTAAGGTAAGATGTTAAAAATAGGAGAAATTATGTGTAAGATTGTACGTGGCAATTCTCTTTACTATCTGCTCAATTTTTCTCACAATCTAAAACTGTTCTGAAAAATAAACTATTAATTATAAAAAAAAATAACAATAGATATCAGGAAATATTTTAACTGAATAATTATAGAACTATGGCATATCAAAATTAATAGGATAAAGTTAAAGTTATGTTACTGGGAAATTTCCAGTATTAAATATATATGTTAAGAACTGCTGAAAATGAATAACATAATATCTATCGGAAGTTAAAAATAAAATTAAATACAAAACTACAGCAGAAAATAAATTACAGAACAGAAATCATTTAAATAGAAAAAAAACTCACTGTGTGGTTTGAACGGATTATGCACCCTAGAAAAGCCATGTTTTAATCTGGATCCATCTTGTGGGGGTAGCCATTTCTTTCCATTGCTATTCAGCACTGTAGGATGGAAACTTGATTAGATTATCTCCACAGATATGTGGGGTGTCCAATTGTGGGTATTAACATTTGGTTAGTTTACTGGAATCCTTTAGAAGAGGAAAACATTTTGGAGAAAGCTTCAGAGAGCCATGAGCACTGCAAAAGCCCACTCAGCCAGAGACCTTTGGAGATGAAAAAGGAAAACTCCCCTGGGGGAGCTTCATGAAATAAGAAGCCTGAAGAGAAAGCTAGCAGATGTCACCATGTTTGCCATGTACTTTTCCTGTTGAGAGAGAAACCTTGAATGTGATTGGACTTCTTGAACCATGTTATCTTTCCCTGGATGCCTTAATTTGGACATTTCTATAGGCTTGCTTTAATTTGAACATTTTCACAGTCTTAGAACTGTATACTAGAACTTAATAACTTCCCCTTTTTAAAAGTCATTCTGTTTCTGGTATATTGTATTCTGGCAGCTTGCAAACTAGAGTAATCACAGAGAAAATCAACAAATTCAAAAGTTGGTCCTTTGAAAAGTATAATTAAATTGATAAACATATGTTTAGAACATATTAAAATAAAACAGCAAAAATCACACTCTCATCCTGATAGATGCCTGCTATCAACATCTTATTGAGGTTCCTAACCTTCAATCTGATAATCTAAGAAAAATATGTAATGTTATAAAGACTAGAACAAAAGAAATAAAACTTGCATGATTCACAGATGATATAATTTTTATGTGGATGTTTGAAAAAATATATAACTGGGGTCTTCAAATTATAACTGAATTTAACAAAGTTGCTGAATGCAGAAATCAAGATATAAAACTCAAATGATTTTTCACATACCACCAATAACAACATAGGAGAAAATAATATTAAAAATAATCTATCGTTTACAATGATGTATTCTTAAATAATGAGGAATAGGTGATATTGAGAAAGACCTCAATACAGATGATACAACATTGTTGAGATAAACTTGGAAGACATAGTTAAGTGAAAATTTAGACTCTATTCATATATCGGAAGACTCAACAGTGTAACAATATCAACCCTCAACTTAATTAATTCATTTGATGTCATACAAATCAAAATTGCTGCAAATGTATGCATATGTCTGTGCTTGTAAAAATAGGCATGTTGAATGAAATAGCCAAAGCACTTTACATCAAGCAGCAAAATTACACAATTTAAAAATATATTAGCTATCAGAGTATTGTTAGTTAAACTTTAGACAAATAAATTAAAGACTAGTATAAATATTCCTAAAAATATGCAAACATCTTTAGCCATTTGATTTATGACAAAGTGACTACTAGAAAATGAGGAAGAAATTATATTCTTTTTGAGAGGTAGTGCTTACTTATTTGAACATCCCTATGGAAAACAAGAAAAATCTTGAGCATCCAAAATGAATACAAGATGAGTTGTAGATATTAATGTGAGTTAAAAAGTAAGTTTTCTAAATGACAACCTAGGAGTGTGTCTTCATGACAATTCAAAGATAATAGATTATTGAACAGATAAAAAAATTAGTCACTAAGAGAAATATTGATAAATTTCACATTAAAGTAAAATAATCCAGATGTAAACAACAAAAGAAGCCTGCCTGAATTAAACAGAATTGTTCATTGTAATATCAAATTAATTGCATTTTAGATATTATCACAAATGTATATTATCCAGTTTAGATAGGGAGAGGAGAATTTGTGATTATTGATGGCCACTCCATGTCTGCATGGCTGTGCCTAAGTACAATTATAGTAAAAACATGTTAGACACTTGGGATATATCACTGCTAATTTTTGCAGACACTCTACCAAGTAGCACCACTACCACACCTTACCAACTTGAAGACAAAATAGCTCAGAGAGGTTTACTGTTTTTCTTGAGGTTGTAGAGGAGCAATAGCTTGGAAGTTCCCTTGAAAATTCCCAGTACTACTGTGAAGTACCCTTTTCTAGTTTGCTAGTTGCCATAATGCCGTATACTAGAAACAGGATGGCTTTTAAAAAGGGGGATTTAATAAGTTGCTAGTTTATAGGTCTAAGGCCAAGAAAATGTCCCAATTAAAACAAGTCTATAGAAATGTCCAATCTAAGGCAACCAGGGAGAGTTACCTTGGTTCAAGAAGGCTGATGAAGTTGAGGGTTTCTCTCTCAAGTGAGAAGGCACACAGTGAACACAGTCAGGGTTTCTCTCTCAGCTGGAAGGGCACATGGCAAACACAGCTTCATCTGTTAGCCTTCTCTCCTGGCTTTTGGCTTCATGAAGCTCCCCAGGAGGTGTTTTCCTTCCTCATCTCCAAAGGTTGCTGGCTGGTGGACTCTGCTTCTCATGGCGATGTTGTTTTGCTCTGCTCTCTCTAAATATCTTTCATTCTCCAAAATGTTTCCTCTTTTATAGGACTCCAGAAACTTATCAAGACCCACCCAAATGAGAGGAGACATGTCATCACCTAACCCAGCTTAACAACCACTCTTGATTAAATCACATCTCCAGGGAGATGATCTGATTACAGTTCCAAACATACAGTATTGAATAAGGATTATTCTTCCTTTATGAAATGGGATTTAGATTAAAACATGGCTTTTCTAGGAGACATACATCTTTTCAAACCAGCACATATCCCAATTCACATTATTTAAATTTTAGAGATAAATTCTGGATAAATTCTGAATGTTCCCTGTTAGATAAAGTTTAACAAAACATTGTAATTCAGATTTAATGTCTTTGAAATGTGCTGTCATTCCTGAGGTGTTCTACACCTACATTCTCTCAAAACTGGCTTTAGTTTGCTGATTGGCAGTTTGATTGGGAGAAGGTGGCTGAATACCTCGTGTTTTCAGGACACACGAGGGCTCAAAAGTTCCATGAGTTATAGATGGTGGCCGAGAATATAAAACCCAGCTGAGCTATCCTTTCAAGTTAGCTAAATTCTCTTCCTGTAAAGAGGCAAGACAGGGTCTTGCTAAAATTGATATCTGTGCTTGTTCCAAAATACCTTTTCACACCATGGACAAGTTCTTGCTTTCAGGTATAAAGTAGGTTAAAATTTCAACCGAAACTAAAGTAACTAACCTGTTCTTTCCCAGTTTGGTTTCCATGTTGTTACAAGTCCATGAAGGAAAGGCAAGACCAGAATTACATTTATTCAGCACCAGTACCTGTGCCAGGTATTTCATGTATTAATCTCCACAGAAAAGCAACAAGGTACTAGTAGTATCCATGACGTTAAAGTAAGAGAAAGTTGCAATAAATTCTAAAATATAGTATCCACATTTCTCCCTACATTTTATAAACACTCCAAAGACTGATTATTGTGTCTTAACTACATCTCCAGTGTCAATCATATGCCTGAAATATAGAAGGGCATGGTAATTGGTGAAAACCTTAGTAAACAACGTAGCAATTATGCTCACAAAACAACATTTCACATTAAAGTCTGCACATGTAGAAACAGTTAGATTTGCCAACGGTTTCTAGAAACAGTGTGCATCTTGACCAAAATGAAGTCCACATTAAATCTCTCAGGATCTGTACTCTCTTTCCCTCTTTATTTATGGAACTTTGTTTTCACAGCCACTGAAGCTTGTGATACTCTCTCCTCTTCTTCCCCTAATAACAAATTCTCTAATCTGGTTCTCACATGTAAACTCATGTAAGAATCACTCAGAAATCCTTTCTAAATGAAAATTACTTGGCCACATCCTCAAAAAAGCTGGTTCCCTATGTAATCGGAGCCCTGCTGACACTAGAATTAGCTGAGCCCTGTTCAAGGTTCGGGACTGTCAGCACAGAAAGAATTCAGAGGTGAGAGGGGCCAATAGAAACAAGTAACAAAGTTTATTAAAGAAAGAAAATACACATTAAAGAAATTAATGTGGATGTGCTCAAGGGAAATGCTCTGAATGGATTGGGTTAGCTTGATTTATAAGGAAGTTTTTTTAGTAGCAGGTTTCCATAGTGACTTTTGAACACCAGGAGCTTACCTGGTTTGTATTAATCAAGTACAAAACCATGGTTTGCATTGTTTCGGGAGGAGATAACTACCAATGCTTTGGTCCCCTGTCACATATTAAAAACGTGTCTTTGGGCAGAGGTTTACCCACCTTTATGACCCCAGTGCTTTTTGTTATTAACTAAGAATTTGCTTTGGGCCCTTGATTATATAAGCTTTTATGGCTTGGGGAGGTTTTGAGGCTTTAGGGGAAATTCTTGTTTTAGGGAGTTTGCAGTTTGTATTAATTCCTTTGGAGCTAGATAAGAAACTAGAGACTTGCAGTTTTCTATTAACTCTTTCAGAACTTGATAGGAAACCAGGAACCTGCGGCTGTCCTGCTTTATCCTGCTTTACGAAGACCTGAGGTAGGGCTCAGAGTTTTGTGTTTTTAAGAGTGCCATGGTAAGTTTTGATGCTGGAGCACTTGGAGGACTCCTGCTGATTTGGTTTGCTAAAGCTGCAGAAATGCAATATACCAGAAATGAGCTGGATTTTAACAATAAGGAATTATTAGTCTAAAAGTTTACAATTCTGAGTGTGAAAATGGCAAAATCTAGGAATCATCAAGATGGTACCTTCTTCCTGAAGACCAGCTGATGGAGATCTGGGCTCCTCTGTCACATGGCAAGGCACATGGCAGTGTGCCTCCTGGCCTCTCTGTTCTCTTCTGCTTTTCATTGCTTCCAGCTTCTGGCTTGTGTGACTTCCTTTGTTTCCTTGTCTTTCTCTCTGTCTTCTGTGTCTTTCTCTCTTTTTTCCTCTTATATAGGATTCCAGTAAGAGAATTAAGACCCACCTGGGGCACGCCTCAACTGAAATGACCTAATCAAGATGCCCCCACACCATTGGTCTACACCATAGGGATGGATTAGTTTTAAGAGCATGATCTTCTGTGGTCTACAAAACTTCAAACCATCATACCTGC
>PVIY010032363.1:0-29043 GCA_004026745.1 Myrmecophaga tridactyla
TTGCTCAGATGTGGCCTCAGTCTCTTAAGCTCAGCTCTGCAAGTGAAATCATTGCCCTCTCCTATCTGGGACGTGACACCAGGGGTGAAAGTCTCCCTGGCGACATGGGAGGTGACTCCCACAGATGAATCCAGACCTGGAACTGTGGGATCAACAATTACATCCTGACCAAAAGGGGGAAAAGAAGTGTAATTAATAAAGCATCAGTGGCAGAGAGAGTTCAAATAGAGTCGAGAGGCTACTCTGGAGGTGGCTCCTATGCAAGCTTCAGGTAGACCTTGCTACTTATCATAACCTGCCAACCCCCAACCAGGACCCCTCCAGCCAATCCTAAAGAATACCTAGGGCAATATATAAGATTCCACAAGGGTTCCAGGCACTAGAGGAACTTTCCAGAAACCTACAACCTCCAGAGGGGTCCCTGTCCAGATAAGTCCTAAAACCTAACCCAGCCTCTCCATAACATCAAATAGTTCCATCTCCTTACCCCATATTAGTTGCAGACTCTTCCAATATGAGAAATTTAGAATTGTCATAGCCCAAACAACCCCACAGAGACAGATGGGAAAGATCAAGGTTGATGGTGTAATTACACATAGAAGACAGGACTTAAGAAATGAATATGAATGCTGTATCACTAAATTGATATCTCTTTTATGTTAGGCATGGGGTCATTAAGGAATTGACATGAGATAGCGAGTTAAAGCTTAGCAGATTTACTGAAGAGAGAGAAAGCAGAGAGAAAGCAGGCAGGTGGGAGCCAGAGAAAGGATAGAAAAATAGCTCCTGCACTTTGTTCTGGGAGCTGTGTTTTTAAAGGGAGAGTGACGCCGGGAGGGGAGGATGCCCACTACTTGGTGTGCTGTCCCTTGATTGGATGGGGATTGTTGACTTAGGGTATGAGAGATTGCTGAGGTATTGACGCACTATTCTCCATTGATGTGCAGCTGCATGTATCAGGCAGGGTGAGACACTGGTAGGGGAGGGTGTTATCAGCAGAGACAGATGACGACTGTATTTATTTCTAGTAATCTGGGATGACTTCATTCATCTGGAGGATACAACACCAGTCAGTATGGCCATTGGTTCATATCTGGATCCTTGGACCTGCCAAGGACGCTGAGGAGGGGGCTGAGGGGGCTCTGCATCGAGTTCCTTTTGCTCTTAGAATTCTTTTTCTGAGACCTAACAGTTAAGCGATAACTACTTTTTAATAAATAACCAAATGTTACTACAATTATTGTACTGGCAACTTGGCACCTTATTTCTTTTAAATAAGATACTGTTCAGGTGGGATTTTCCTCTATTTTATTATATGGGTGGTATACTAACGTTAGAGATTAACTTGTTTTGCATTTGCATTATAACCTTCATTTTGCCTGAATTTCTAACACTAATCATTTCCTTATCAAAAAAACAAAAACCAAAAGCTCAAGTGCAGTTACTTTATCTGCACTCCTACATTTTTCCCAGTGGTGCCTTCACATTTACTTTAAGGATGCTCATAATTAATGCTTATCTCTGCCCCCCAAAACTATAAACCTCTTACTGGCAGGGAAAATGTTTTTTTTTTCTCATCATTGTGCATTTAGCACCTTGCAGAATACCTAGCATACATATAGGCATCCAATAATTAGTTGGTGAATGATTACATGAAAGAATAAATATTAAAAGAAAAAAATGTACTAGTTTCAGGTGATCTGACTTTCTAAAAAAACCCACAGTAACTCAGATCCTTTATTTCATTATTTTTATTCAAATTAGCTTTGAATGTAAAAAGGAAAGTTGTATCTGAAGAAAGATCAATGCTCAAATAATTCAACAAACATTTAGTACCAATCATCAGGCTCTTGCCAGATGTGAGGAATAAAAATTAGTAATATAAGATGCAGTTTCTCAATGCAATATTTTAAAACAATATGGTGAACACATAAATTATTAAAGAAGAACACTCAGACTGGGGGTTCAGAAAATATATCACAGTAGAGGCATTTAAGCCAAATTTTAAAGAGTTAAAAAGAATATGGTGGATACACAAATAGGGAAAGTCATTTCAAGCAAAAGGAAAAACTTTTACAGCAGCATAGAGTGTAAAAAAGGATGCTTTATTTGGGAAACACTACAGAAAAAATGTGAAACCCTGATTAATGCCACAGACAGGTCAAGATAAAGACTGAAAAAATGCCTGATGAATGTAGTAATTAAATGTTATTAAATCTGGCTCTGTGCCAGTTCTGTCCAGGAGACAATACTTGTTTGCATATTGTCCTTCTAATGTGGTTTCATGTTAGTTTTGAAATGCAAATCTTTAGAACACTGTCTAACACATAATTACCACAGCACTGTGACAGGTGAGAGGCATGAGCAAGAAAAATTTAACAAGGGAAATAATAGTTCAGATTAATGGTCAAAACAGCATATGTGCACTCTCTTTTATCAAGGAGAAAACTCATTTTTAGCTGTGGGTATTAAGATACTTTAGCTCCTACAAAGGATTAAGTCAACAGATAAAAAAAATTCAAACCATGTGTTACACTGAAAATATCTGTACCATATCTCATTTATTAAATGCCAATTTTAAAGAGCTTTTTAATTAAAAAGAAAGAAAAGACTTACCTTCCTCTGGTAAATAGCAATCCAATCTGTTGTGGCAAACCACTTGTGAGTTTTTATATCACTCACACCATTCTTTAGATTTCCAAACCGCTTGGTCAGATCTACCTGGAGTAGGTTCCTTAGAAGATCCTTGAGATCTGAACTGAAGTGAGATGGGAATCGGACCTGCACAAACATACATGTAAAAAACACATTCCACAACTCGATTCAATATTTCTGTTTTGATTTCAAAAAGTTTTTTTTTCTAAAGGTGGCAGGCCATTATATAAAGAAAAATAGGTAGTGATGGCCTTCAAAATTTCCAATTACATTCTACAATCTCCACAGTAGTCAAAAAAAAAGGGAATTATTTGCGTTAATGAACAAAAACTGTTTTGACCATAACCCTCCTTTAAGAATCTGGACCCTCTCCAGAAAAAAGTATATGCACACAGAACTTTTCCAACAAAGTCAGTAGGACTCAGGTCCTTAACATTACAAATATCTGTCTCAGAGACATATAAATTCAAATAGCACCAGCAGCATATGAACGATATCAGTACGTACAGTTTGAAAAGCAACCTATTAACAAGGAAGTCTAAAGATGATCATAAAAACCCACACTGCTTCTCACAGCATAGGAAACTGTTTTTCATTTGTCAGTGGATATCTTTTAAACAAAAGTCTGCCATTATGCAACAGTATAAAATGATTAAATTCGTTTAAAAGCGTTTTCTACCACCTAAGTAGCAGACTTCACAATTATTTGACTGGCCTCCTGCCTTAAAAACAAACAAAAATTCAAAACACCTTGAGATGTTATATATTAGGCAATCAATAAAATCAAGTAAGTGAGATAAAATTCTTAAGAGACCTAGGTCTTTCACTTGTTTGTTTAAACACATTCTTCTCTCTACTCAAAACTAACCCCAAGTTCTCACCTTTTTATAATATGGGTACTGAATATTTAAAATGGGCACTACCAAGAGATGAGATTAGACAGTTGCATCTAGGTCCTTCTTATTTTATTATTACCACCTCTCCAACATCCTTTTCAGCTCGTGCTCAACGATTTCTATTGTCCCAACCCACAATTTACATACACATAAGCATGTGCAGATAAATGGATGCCCTAATCTCACTGTCCTAATATGCATGCAGTTAGGCTCCATTTCATGTTCCCACCCTCACAAAATTTTCTCTGGATTATCATGGTCTCAACTTCAAACTGACCATAATGCTTCCAAAGAAAATCCTTTAAAGGATCAGTAAACCCATTTCTGAAGTCCTTGCATTCCTATCTTAGTTCCCTATCTGTGCCACCACCACCCTATAACTTGCAAAGTGCATTCATCACATTACCCTAGTTGATCTTCATGATGCATTCATTTGTTGGATTATGCTGTGGTGTTTGTGCCTGATTCTCAGATTAGTCTATGAGCTTCTGAAGGGAAGGTATTGTGTCATTTTTGTCTTTTTATTCTCAGCATTTATTAGATTTTCTCTAAACATGTGATTCATTCATTTGACAATTACTTATTGAGCACCTACTATGTGCCAGGCACTGGTCTAGGCACTGGATATGTAGCAGTGAGCAAAAGTAGGCAAAGTCTCTGATTTCAAGGAACTTACATTCTTGTTGGATATGACATAGTCAGCGGATAAGGTACTAAACTCTATTCTAAAGATGAAGAATATAAAGGACCTAACTCACTCCTATTATCAGGCTATAAAGTGGCAGAGTTGGGACTAGAAATCTAGTCTTATGATTTTAGGCCTCATGAATCTTGCTCTTTATTATGCTGTCAAATATATAGACATCTTTAATTTAAATTCTGACTTCCAAAAATCTTGACATACAGTCTCAGATTCTCAAAGTAGAAGTTTAATTATTAGTATGCAAAGATAGATTCTATGGCAAAGCTAGATTCATAACCATAATCTTCTGACTGCTACTCTCATGCTATTCTGTAAATAAATGTTTCTCAAAATGTGATTCTCTTGCATGAGAATCAACTGGGAGAGAGAAGGATAAAAATGCAGATTCCTGGGACCTACTGCAGATGACGGAACATTGAGCCTGGAAACCTGAGTTTCTATCTCCAAGTGACTTATATGTACATGAAAGTTTAAGACGCACTATTCTTAGCTCTATTCCCTATTTTATGCAGAAGTTTTCTTTTCTCTAGTGACAGGGCAAAAAAATTTAAATGTAAGCAATAAAGTAAACTAAAATTATCATATCAAAGGAAAATTCATAACTGTTTCAAGCAACCAGATTATTTGAAGGGTGAACAGTTAATAAACAACCAGGACTCAGGATTAATACATAAAAATTCATATCTAAAAGGCTCATTTTTGCAAAGCCAATGTGATCACAGATGATAAGAGATTTTTCTTCTAGAAGAAATAAGACAAGTAAACTGCCACCTCCAATAGCTTATTAGGTGCAAGATACTATGCTAAATACTTTATATGCATTGGCTCATAAAATCCATCACATATACTGATGTAGGTATGATTATTATCCCCATTTTATAGGTGAAACAATTGAGACTTATAGAGATGAAGTAAATTGCCAAGATAACAGACCTAGTAAAGGGTAGAGCTATAATTTCAAATTACATCCTCTGACTGCAGAGTATATATTTTTAAATATTTAAATTGCTTCTGTGATTCAATAACCTGAATATGGTTATCAACAGAAACTTCTAAAAGATTGAAATTTTCATCTTAAATATTTTGTTGCATATTTCCTCTGATTTCAGTTAGAATAATATTATACTAGAGAGTAAGGTATGTACAAAAAGGCATACTGTCTTCTTTAAAAATAACATGAGAAATGATCATGCTAATGAATACATAGCTATGTGATGATACTGTGAGCTATGATTGTGCACCACGTATGGAAAGTATGTGTATAAAGATTTCTCAATAAAAAAATAAAACAAACTAAAAATAAATAACAAGATATTTTCCCGAGATTATACTCTAACTTTGTTTAGATTCTGAAGAAATAACTGACCTGAAGTACACCTGTCTTTGGTTAGATTAGAGTTTGAGTGAAATATCCAATGCAATGTACGAGTTATTCTCCCCTTTGCAATGTTCAGAATGGTAGACAGTAATGCATTACATATAGATTATCCTCTGAATTCAGGTGACGTACAATGCAATCCATGAAGAATATGAGCATTTGAATAGTGCAGTTCTTTATTCTGGAATTCACATAAAGTGGTGGTCTTGAGTTTGTGTGTGGGCTGTGTGTCTGTTTAATCTTCAGGACACTGATTCTACAATGGGGAGCGATGATAGTGGTAGGGTTGTCATGGTAGGTACTGGAATAATCTGGGAATCTTTTTAAAAATTATAGACATATTCTCCTCTCCTCCACATCACATCTTTTCCTGCCGCAGAAATTTTGATAGGCAGCCCACACTCTCATAGTTAACCATGTTAACAACGGAAATTCAGGTATACTGGGGGAGATAAAATGAGAATCATAGCAAAAGTATTTTTTCCATGGTTCTTCTGAAATGTTTCTGGGCTGATTAAACTTTCTAAAGAGCCATGTTGCTTCATCAAAACTGTCATTAACATAGAAAATAATCTATACAAAATTATGTTTTAAATGGTCCTTTTTCTTTCTTTATAAACTTAAAAACACAAAAGATTTCTATGAAAGGAAGAACAATGATCTTTTTTCTTCAAAATGGTATCAAGAAGAGCATTATTTTATCACTATTATCAATTATAACTGGTAACAAAAATAAAATTAGAATCCTAAAATATCAGAACTAGAGGGACTTTAGTTTCATTTAGTCCAAACCTTCATTTTAAAGGTAAGAAACCTGAGCCCAGTGAGGCTATCAACTCAGTCAATGGCATTGTTGGGACAGTAACCCCTGACTCCTGCATCTATGTGCTTTTTCCTAGTCCATGATAGGGCAAACAATGGGAAAGCAGTTGTAAAGAGTCAGATATGGAAAGGAGAAAGACAGTGTAATCCCATAAAATCAGTGGGCTTGAGAAATAAGGTCACTGGAAACTGGCATTATTTAATATGGAAGAGGTGTTTTGTGCAGCATACAGTAAACACTTCCTAGAGTGTTTTTTGGTATTTTTTCTTTAATATTTTGTGTTTAGGATTCTTTCCCAACCTTTAGATATTAAGTTACTTCTGAGTTTCCTAATGATATATTCTTGAGATTTGAATTGTGAATAAGTATATTTCTAAGTGAGGTATAGAATACACAGAACTAGCTCTCAACCCATGGTGTGTATCAGTATTGTCTGCCATAATTTAAAAAATACAGATGTTTGAAATCCAACTCATAGGATCCAGGGCAATTTTAATCAACCTGGATTCTATCATATAAAAAAGAAAGGGCTAGACCATTTAAAAAATACTTACAAATAATGGTACCCTGTCTGTGGGCTCTAATCTGTTCTCTTACCTATGCAAAAATAGTTGCTGATATAATGAATCCAGATGGTTGCAGAGAGTTACTACCCATCCATCTTTGCCTTAGCAACCAAAACAAGGAGTCAGTTTTACAATTATTTGTGCATACGACCACTAGAATAAAAGGGCTGTCTCAAAGTGGGTATTAGTAAGAATTTTAAATGACCATAATAATAGGTGTTAAAAAATGGCCCCGGGTGTTATCCAAGCAGTAAAATTGTTTTGGAATGTTGTGAAAATGATTTCTGAGTACTTCTAGGTAGAAGTACCTTAATGAGAGCCATGGCATTTAAAAAATGATACTTGAATTTTCTCCAAAGCATTAACAATGGCATCTTAGACAAAGTATAGGTGTGTATCTGCATATATGTATGTTATTTAGGAAATAAAAGGGATGTAGAAAAGCATTAACATAGCAGGCTTGTTATCCTTAGAAAGACCTGTTTGTGAGGCGGTCCTTGGCCAGTGTATGAGAACTTGTATGGTTAACAGTTCCTTACAGTAATATAAAAATTTCCCTAAGTGATAAGAGTTGGCTCAGTGAGCAGAGACTGTTTTTACAACAGTATAGTTTATGCTGAACACCTGCTTTCTTTCTTGGGAGTCTGGCATTTTGGTACATGTTAGGCAGAGGATCCATACATGATCAGCTGCCATTAAAAACCTTGAGCACTGATTCTAGTGAGGTTCCCTGGTTGACAACATTTCACACATTTGTCATAATTTGTTGCTGGAGGAATGAAGTGTGTCCTGTGTGACTCCACTGGGAGAGAACTTTTGGAAGCTCTCTGGTTTCCTCTAGACTTTGCTTATGAGCTATTTTCTTTTTCTGATTTTGCCTTATATCCCTTTGTTGTAATAAATCTCAGCCATGATTACGACTCTGTGCTGAGTCTTGTAAGTCCTCCTAGTGAATCACCAAAAGATGGTCTTGGGGACTCCCAACACAGATGAGAATGGCCATTTGGCTGCTTATCAATTACTCTTCATGTGAATAGATGGAAAAATTAATTGACTCTGATCATGCAGTGTATGCCTATGTTTCCAATGCTGTATTTTGTAGAATTTCCTTGTACATTGTTGATGATCATTAAAAGTAGAAGAAAATTTACCTAAGAATTTTTTTTAATTACATAAGTCAAGGGCTCTAGAGATAGTTTCCACAACAACTGTTACTTAGTTACCTTATTTGCAGTGTCATTTTTTTAAAACACAAAATTAACTTTTGTGTTTCCATGGGTAATGCAAACCAGATAGAGTTGCTGTGGAAACAATAATGATTCCCCCAATGGAGTAAACAGAACTTAGGCATGAAATTTAAAGACTATACACAGAAACACAGCATATATATTGCTGGGATCAGGTATATTTAATGCAGGAATTATAACACTTTTCTGTCAACTATGCCTTTCTAAACCTGAACCTTAATGTTGCATGAATAATTTGACATTTAAATACCACCTCCTCTGTTTTTTTAAAAGCAAAGAATATGTAGGAGAGAATTTAACAAGCTGATTGATCATCTTTTTGTGCACTTAAAAATACCAGCTTGAGCTAAAATATTGTAATAGAGAAAGTATTTAACAAGCTAATATTCAAATACATATATTTTAGTGAATTAATCATTGAATTAAATACATTTTATTTAAACTTCAACAACAAAGCCCCTGATAATTATTATTTTCTGTTATTTATTTATTTATTTATTTGACATGGGCAGGCACTGGGAATTGAACCCAGGTCTCCAGCATGGCAGGTGAGAATTCTGCCACTGAGCCACCAATGCACCACCCAATACCTGTTCTTTTAAAAGAATGATTTCAGAAAGGAAAATATAATCATTATAAAATGCTGTTACATAAAATAATGTTTTCAAAAAGTCAGAAAAACTTAATGAAAAGTACATTCTTAAATGATATATTGTGTATTAAAACCAGTAAAATAGTAACCCATACCAAACTCTGAAATCTGTTTTGCAACTAATTGTTGCAATGTACTTTGAAATTTACTGCTTTTTTGTATATATGTTATTTTTTCATAAAAAAGAAAAAAAGAGAGAAGGAAGAGTATAATGAAGAAGATAGGATTTAAAAAATGCATATGACTGCTGAATCAATATATTGATATTCCTTTTGGTCTCCAGTGTCTTAGAACAGCTAGAAGAAAAAATGAAAAATTGTGGAACTGTAACCCATACCAAACTTTAAAATCTGTTGTATAACTACTTGTTGAAATGTACTTGGAAATGTATTGCTTTTTTGTATGTATGTTATTTTTCACAATAAAAAAATGTTAAAAACCCAGTAAAATACATTTAAATGCAATTGCAAGATCCATAAATATAACATGAAAATTGGATTTTTAATGAATAATTAAAAAATAAAAAACTAGTTAAATCTTCCATCTGGCTTTTAGTTACTAACCAGAAAGCCAATAACACTTGTATACCGTAGAGAGAGATACACTGTAGTTTGGATTTGGGTGTTGAAATTGATGATTTTAATGGGAGATGGCAAATATGACTGTATCTTCATATAATACAGGTCCTAGAGATTTACTTATTGGTAATATTCTACTTTCATGAGCTTTACACTTTAGATGAATAAAAGGAGAATGGGACGGAAACAATTTTTTTATCCAGTATGGGAAAGGGTAAGTTGGCATCTTTAATTAAAAACAAAAGTACATCAAATAGCTTTTCATATTTCGAAAAAATGAAGAAAAAAATCAGATATTTTGATAGGATAAATTTTATGTTGCTATTCTCCTCTTCTAAGGTGATGAGGATTTAAACTCTTGTGATTTTAGAACACTGCAGATTGAAGTTTTAAGCTATTTTTGGATCCAACATGTTCAAGTCTGATATGAAATAAAAGCATATTCACAAATATTAGCTGAAAAACAATTTTACCCAATGTGGAGCAAATGGCAAATTGAGGCCAATTCATACAACTAAAAATGCATTCATTTTAACTAAAAGAATTATTCTAAGGTAAGGGAAATTTAGTTATGACAGCTTCCTTGTCAGGACATTTGATTCCTTTTATGAAGAAGTTTAGTATAGATAAAAGTAAATACAGTAATGACTCAGGAGATTCATAATTAACACTAATTAAATTACTTGGAACTCTTACTATAATTTCTGTATTCTTAGTCTCCCATTTATTGGTTGTAATATATTTTAGTTCTTTCATCAATCTTTAAATGACCTCTGGCTCTTATCTGCTCTTGAGATTTTACATATTCACTTCTGAAATTCTGAAAAACTAAATCACTGCCTTGTCTATTAATTGTTCTCAACATTTTATTTGGTTCCTCTCAAAAGAGTTTTTACCATGAGTCTTTAATATTCTGCTGGGGGAAAACAATGAAAGAGATGATAAATATGAAACCTAGAGATCTACCAAGGACAGCAGTAATATTTAACTACCTAACATAAATACCACATTCTCCTTCCCTGTATTACCTTTATCAGTGTAAATCTTACAACACCTGGCTTAGTTTAATTGTTTGTAATAATATTTATTTTTCACCTTTGACATAGTTGAGGTACATGTTCTTTAAACAGTCCCCTAATTTCCCCCCCCAAATGCAGTAAAGTATAACTGAAAATCTTGCAGCTCCTAGAGACCGCATTGAGATATGGAACAACAGTACTGCGTTGAAATGCTTTTAGATTTTAAGTGGTTGGATAGGGTCATTCTGTTGATAAATGTCTTGTTCCTGCAGTCTAACGATGAAGCATCTAGGATTGAAATTTGTTTTTTGGCAAAAAAGAAAAATTACTACCTTATGGATATTCAGGCTGCCTTGTGAGTAGCTAATACTATATGCTTTAAGCTCATGAATACTGAGAATTAGTTTCACACTAAATGTACAGCTTGAAACTGGCTGAGATACAAAGAGAGAGAGACTTTTCCTCTGTCTCCTTCTAGATTCTCTAGGTAGATTAGGTTTATCTCTGCCTAAGAAGACCACAAATTACTAAGATCTTAGGGTTATGTATTGTCAGGATTGAGGTCCAATTTCCTGGTTATACTCTAAATGGTCTTTGTGCTGTAGGAGAAAAAAGCACAAAATAATAGAGCTTACCACAGCTAGGAAGATGGTAAAATACAGAAAACATCACTTCCTACATACTCTAATATAAAGATATAAAAAGCCTTCTTCCGGGAATGTTTAAAAATATACTCTTTCTTTGCTTCATGCTGGGAAGAATCACTCCCATTTCTATGGAAATTGATTGCGGTATTTTTAAAAAAGATCTTCTGAGTATGAGTTAAGGAACGAGCAAATGATAGACCTTAAACAAAAATATTTTTGGAAATAAAAGTAGGGATTATAAATGCAGAAGGAAGATTTATGGAGTTTTACAAAATGTGGAATGTTTATACATATGCTAGGATTTGTAATAAATCTACCTGTGCTCAAGAAAAATCATTAGTTCCATATCTGCTGAAAATCTACAGCAATCATAATCACAATCAACATGACAATTCTATTAATATCATATCTATGGATTTCCATCTTAAAAAGGCTTGTCTAGTTTATATTTACTTCCAATTTTGTGATGCTTTGACATAATTCGACAAAAAGTCTTTCCTGGAAAAGCACAGACATATTTAAACAGCCCCTACAATTATTCTCCAAGATGATATCCAATGAAATAACTAATAATTTTTATTTATTTGAAGAAATACTGAGAATTAGGGCTATAATTATGTGTTCTACAAGCTATAAGAATATTAAAAACAGAAATTGCTCTGTAATTTAGCTAATTTGTTTATACAATTGCCCTTTTTCTTTGAGAGACTTTAATGAGTCAATATTTATCCTGTTGAATGAATGCTAAATACAAGAGCAGCAACTATAGATATTTCCGTACTTTCCCAAATTTAGGATAATATTCCGTTGACATGATACGATTTCAATCTATGAGGCTTAAAATTGATATATAGAAATACTGAGTAACAGAGGAATTATAAAACATATTACTTACCTTTCCAGAAACAATCTTTTCATAAATCTGAATTGGTTGGTCTGCAAAGAATGGAGGGTAGCCAGCAGCCATTTCATAGATGAGCACTCCTAAAGCCCACCAATCCACTGCCTTATTGTAGCCCTGAGATTAACCAAAACCAAATGTCAGTTATTAATTTGCTAGAAGAAAATGAAGTCAAAGATGATTTCAAAATGATCTTCAGCATTTGAAAAAATTTTAAAGCAACTGCTGAGCAGCTACTTGGATATGATAAAAAGTGAACAAACTGTATCGGGTCAGAGTTAAATTAAACAAATGGGAGAATTTCCAATATTGGAATTGGCTAGTAGGGAAGAAATCTTCCTTGAATCAGTAACAATATTACAGACAGCCATTTCTCTGGGATAATTTAGCCGCTGCTCAATAGTAGAAAGGGTGTTGGACCAAATCACCTCTTCAGCTCTGTTCTAGGTCCATAATCTTATGAATCAGGTTTTCTACAGCATACCTAGGAAGATCAAAAGTTTTCAACAAAATGGCAGATGTGGGATTCATTGTAAGTTAGGGGAGCTGACTTCAAAATACTCTATATTGTTTGAGTTAGGAAGGTATATGTCCTACAGACAGATAATCCTGGTCATGAAAGTTAAAAGTTTAACTTTTATGTAAATGCAAATGTTTACATATACTTCACTTTAGCTATCTATTGTTTTGCTTCTTATTACTAAAAGGTACACAATAATTCAAAGGTTTTGTAAGGATTATTAGATGAAAGGAAAATACGTGTATAAAAGCTGTTTTGCAGGGCGGGCCACGGTGGCTCAGCAGGCAGCATTCTCGCCTGCTATGCCAGAGGCGCAGGTTCATTTCCTGGTGCCTGCCCATGCAAAAAAAAAAACAAGTGTTCTGCAAATCAAATATTTCAAAGGTTATTTTTAATTGGGTTTGCATCTTCAGATTATGCTTACTAAAGTTAACACCGAGAAGTATCCATAAGAAAATAATTAAGAAAATATTAACATATGTTTATATAGTTTTTTACGAACTAAGATCACTGTCAATGGGCACAAAAAATTATGAAAAACATTTGATCTTGTGGAGGGAGGGGAGTCAAGTTCTTTCCAGAACTTTTATTTCACTCTCAAATATATCCTCTGATCACAACTCTCTATACTCCAACATCTTGTCAACATTTCAAACTTAGGCTTTACAAAAAAACTATTTAGTTTTCATACTACTAGCTGTAGTATAATACTTGTAAGATAGAGGTTTTATATTTTTCCTATATCTCTATGGAAACAGGTGGGATTGGTTTAAGAGGAATAGAACTTTGTTTTCCTAATAGAATGGGTATACGCTTTGCTTTCTCTCTTTTAATTCAGCCCACTGGTAATGCCACTTATTGCAATATTTTTACCATAATGAAAATACGTAATGTTGAAAGACATTGAAACTAATCTTAAATTTTTATATTTTCATTTGTATGCTAATTTTTAAAATAAGTATGTCAGATACAAGTCAATACCCTAGGTATATAAAATTAAAAGAAATCAATAAGAAACACTAGCTTACAACAGATAAATGGGCAAAGGGCATGAACCAACAACTCAAACACAGACAATACAAATGGTTTAGCATTAAAAATTAACTTAATAATAAAAAATGAGAACTAAAACAATAAGATATTTTATGCCTATTAAATTAGTAAAGATTTTTAAAATGAGAATACATAGTATTGAAGGGGGTAAGGTGAAATTGGCACTACTGCTGGTAGGAATGTAAAATGGTTCAATCTACTGGGGAAGAAATTTGACAATATGAATTAAGAGCCTTAAAAATGTTCATTCCCTTTCATACCCTTTACCCAGTAATTCCACTTTGGGAATTTATCCTGAGGAAATAATTAGAAATACAGAAAAAGCTTTATGCACAGAGTTTTTGTATACCACAGTTATTTAAAATAGGAAAAAAAAAAAAGGCAAAAGCTGAGTTTTCAAAAGTAGAAGAATGGCTAAATACTTTGCGGTACATTTGTCCAAGCCATTAGAAGGATGTTTGCATGCTTGTTATCATTCAAGTGAAAGAAAGCGGAGCCCAAAACTATATGTTCATTATGATCATGAAATTTAAAATTACAAACAAAATAAATTAAAAAAGAGATTGCCTCTGGATTAAAAATTTTGGAATTTTCTTTATTTTTTCTGTATTTTCCCAATTTTGTACAATGAGCATCTACTGCATTCTCAATATAAATAAATTTACCCCTTAAGTTGTGGGGTTTATTCTGTGGTAACATTAATTGTTAAGTAAGAAGAAAACATGCATTACTCACAATGATATTTAGAGTATAAAAGATTAAAGAGTTATATGTGATTTAAATTATGAAAGGTAATCAAAGGAAAGCTGAAAGAATCTTTTTTATTGTCATGCTTCTATAGGTTAGCCATATCTCAGTTATGCAGGGGCTATTTAGTTTGTGGACTTTTCAGTCTTGTGACTTATCCCTTTCACTTTCCTTGTTCCTATATCTGTCCAGACAATGGTAGCAGTTCCTTTTGAACTTTCATCATCAAGGGGCAGCAGAAGAAAGGAAAATGGACAGAAGTCAAAACCATCCTTTTAGATATGATTAGTTTCTCTCACCACATTCCACTGTTTCTAAAAGTAGAATTATCTTCAATAGACTATAACTATTCTATTGCTATAATATTCTTACTGTACTAAATTAGAAAAAAATTAACATATATTACTTTCATTTAAGTGGTAACAATTTTAAAAAAGGAAACAACTAGTATTATCTCTAGATTTGCTACTCACATAACCCATGGTAAGGTTTCCCCGCCCTCCCAGTACTGGGAATAATTATGAAAAGATAGGGTTTTTGGATTCAAAACACAAATCTAGAGATCAGATTTATTCACACTATTTCTCTAAGATCCAGAGTTATAATTGACGGAGATTACAGGATTAGTGGTAGACTCTAAGTAACCATTTTTCAGCAATCATGCACAAATAGCTTTAAACTCACAACTCAGATCAAATAAAAAGTGTAAAATTGGATTATTAAACTGTTTCTACAGAAGTCCACAGTAATGTATGCCTTATATTTCTACTTTTTACATAAGGCCATTATAAATGTACCTTGCTGAGGATTATTTCTGGGGCCAAATATTCTGGAGTTCCACATAATGTCCAAGTTCTGCCTTTAACTCTTTTGGCAAACCCAAAGTCTGTGACCTAAAACGAAAAAAAAAATACTTGTGAGCATTAATTATTTCAGTTACGGCACCTAATTGAAGGTTAAAAATTTAGATTTAAAATGAAAACCACAACAAGAGGGGAAAAAATTAAGTCAATGTAACTGAGATGAATCCATGTAGGTCACTATTTAGTAATTGGAGGTTAAAACACCCCAAACAAAGAAACAAAGGAATAATAAAATATTTTTTAAGTCGTTATTGTAAGATCCCACATCCAAGGAATAAAAACGTTAAAAGGTAAAAAGAAGCAGTTTTAAAGAATGAATTGACCATAGTGCTAGAAGTGTTCCTTAAATCAGTTTGTTCTCTGCTATTAAGTATTAAGAAGTGAAAAAGCAGCAATGGGAAAATCTTCTGATAAATGTGTAAAAAGGGATGCTTCCACTCTATTAAAGTAGAAATGAAAACAAACAAACATTGTCACTAGTCCAGAACTGGCAGCTTGGGGCTATATTGTAGGGGTAAAAAGCATGGATTCTGAGACTAGAATGGCTGGGTTCAAATACCGACCCCTTCTACTGGCTGTGTGACCTTCTGTATCTCAGTTCCCTTAACCTTAAAAATGACTACAACAATTGTGTCTACACCTGATTGGGTTATCAGCATTAAAAGAGCTAAAACGTGTAAAACATTTGGAATAATGACTGGCACTAATCAGTGTTCACAAATTTAGCTATTTGTATTTCTTTTTACAGATGCCTATGCTCAGTTTACAACTACAGATTACAAGAGATTATAAACAGATTTTATTCTTCTTTGAAAAAATATTTTTATTGGGAAATCTTCACGCACATACATTCCATACATGGTATATAATCAGTGGCTTGCAATATCATCACATAGTTGTGTATTCATCACCATGATCATCTTTTTGAACATTTGCATGTCTCGAGAGAAAGAAATAAAAAGAAAAAACTCATACACACCATACCCCCTTACCTCTCCCTCTCATTGACCACCAGTATATTCATATACCCAATTTGTTTTACCTTTTGTCCCCCCTATTATTTATTCATTTTCCTTTTTTTTTTTTTTTACTCATCTGTCCATGCCCTAGTGAAAAGGAGCATCAGGCACAAGGCTCCCACACTCACAGTCACACTACAAACACTGTATCTTAACAGAATCATCTTCAAGAATTTAGGCCAATGGAAGAGAGCTCAACAGTTTCAGGTACTTCCCTCCAGCTACTCCAATACAACATAAACTAAAAAGGGATATCTATATAAAGCATAAGAATAACCTCCAGGATAACATCTCAACTCTGTATGAGATCTCTCAGCCACTGAAATTTTATTTTGTCTCATTTCTCTCTTTCCCCTTTTGGTCAAAACAGATTCTATTCTTGATGGGATTCTTGGTTCTCACAACAGTGGTGGAATTATGAGCTCAATGTAAACCATTAGCAGGAAGTAATTATGTTCCCCCTAAGGAAAAAAATCGCAATATTGGTAGCTGGAGTTAAATACATACAACTTCTTGCCTAGCATTTTCCCCAATACATTAAATATAATGTGTTAAGTCATACCTGGATATAACCTTGATGGTCAATTAAGAGATTTTCAGGTTTTAGATCTCTGTAGATGAGGTCTAGTGAATGGAGGTACTCAAATGTTAAAACTATCTGAGCTGCATAGAACCGTGCATGGGGTTCACTGCAAAGAAGCAAAACATTGATTTTCTGTAAATCTGGTTAATGCATAGTATTAAGTAGATTGTACTATAAAAATTAACATGCAATAGAGGTATTTTGGGAGGAAAAAGTCTATTTTCCTTTAAACATATGCAGAGAAGCTTGTTAGCTTCCAAATAGTTAATAAATTTCTAAGTCATCTTCAAACCATGTTTTGATAGATTTAGGGAGTAACATATGTTGAGGGAAATATAACTAAAATAGTCCTCTTACTGTAAATTATTATTCCCCATATTAGAAGATACTGACGTCTTCATAATTATGACTGGCCTTGAGAATGACTGAAAAGGAAAGTTACAATTCGATTGTCTATCACGGCCATTGTTACTCTTGATAGGCTCCATTTACCTTTCTCACAAATTTTAAGAGCTTAAAGAATTCACTACATGGAAGCTCTTTAACTGGGTCAGATTAAGGCCACTAAAAAACCAAACTGCTCCTATTACAAAAACGTGATTATAGAAAAAACCATAAAATACTGATGAAGAATAAATTACACTTATAACCCAAAAACCACACATATAATCTCTGCACGCTTACATAAATACGTAGGCATATGTATAACCTGTATGTTTCCATAAATTTGCACAGTTCTTGCATTAATAGATTAGGTCAATTGATAGATTATATAATTTTGATGCTACAGTCTTAAATACAAAAGATGCACTGATTTTTTAATCTGAGTTTCTATTTTATCTTCTAATACGTTCAGTAAAGTCTAATAATCTATCTGATAAATTGCACGACTTTCATCTTTGTGTCACCTTAACTGAATAGGATCAAGATGGCATGAGTCTAATCTGGTAGCACCAAAAATAGAAACTCCAAAAGAAGATTACATATGATGCCTCTTTCCCATCCTAGCTTTATAAACATCAGGCACTTAGGAAACATTTATTGAATGAATGAATATGTAAAGGAAAAAAAATTTTGCAACATTTTATATTCTTTAAGTTTCAGTCCCATCCCAACACTGTAACAATCTGCATGGTATGACAAGGGATGAAAGGAACATAAGCACTCAGCATCTTATATTTCCACTTAAGCACTTAGCATATTATATTTATTTCCACTCATTCATGTTAAAATACTGGCAGAATGCAGAAATTAAAAAGATCTATATATCAAAGTATTGAAAGGTGAAAGCAAAATATTCTAAGGTCAATTTATTATTCGGAATTTTTACTTAATATTTAAGAGAACGCAGTAAGATAGCAGGAAGGTTAAATGCTGTTGCAAGTTTAAGTCCAGACTCCTGCTACTTAAGTACAGAACCAAAATGACTCCACTGTTTGCAATTAAAGTCATGATAAATAATATCTCAGTCTTCTTGCTGCCTCACTTTCTGAGATAGAAGCTAGCAACCTTTTAAGTGCATAAGTAGGACGTGTGAAAAGTTAGAATAGGAAGTGTCTTTGAGAATTATTTTAATCAACTTGCTTTCCTTCTAGTACCAAGTCAAGTATTGAAGAAATGAAAATACGGGGAGTTACAAAGGAAAGAATTCAGTAATTATTGAAAACAGGCAAATTATTTTTTGGGACAGGTGAAGGCATGGTGCGTCAGTGTAAAACTCTGAGTATTTATAGGGCAATATGGTATGCTATACTGCCTGGGCAAGGGCTGGTAAGAAAGAGGACAACAGGAGGTGTGGAAAAAAATCATCAGAGATAAACAGAATTTCTTAACACAGTGCCTGACATATATTAGGTAATGCTATGGGATGAATTGTGTCCCTTCAAAAGATATGCTGAAGTCCTAATCCTCAGTACTTCAGAATGTGACCTTCTTTGGAAATAGGGTCATTACAGAGGGAATTAGGAAAGTTAAAATGAGGCCATACTGGAGTAGGGGTGAGCCCATGATACAATATGACTAGTGTCCTTAGAAGAGGAGTTCTGGACACAGATTCAGAGACAGACAGAGAGAGGAGAAGGCCATGTGAAGATGCAGACATGGGGGAGAATGCCATGTAAGGACTGAAGCAGAGAATGAAGTCCAAGGATTGCTGGCAAACTACCAGAAGTTACAACTGGAGACAAGGAAGGATTCTTCGTTACAGATTATGAACTTCTAGACTCCTGGACAATGAGATAATAAATTTCTGTTGTTTTAAGCTACCTAGTATGTGGTACTTTGTTATGGTAGCTCTAGGAAACTAAGGCAGGTACCCTATACATATCAGATCAATGAATGAATTTGGCTTAGGCTCAGTGTGACTAAAATAACTCTGTTTACCCATCATCGAATATCACCTTGTGATAATTCCAGTTTACTCTCATATTTTTATGAACAGAATTATCAGTTGTAATATAATCAAAACAATGTTCTGTTTGAGCTTCTACTTATGTTTTAACAATACCAATATAAAATGTCCTGAAAGAAGATGGATCTAATCTTGGATTTAGCTTCATTCTACTAATGATTGTTAATGAATAGTAGTAATTTACAGACTATTTACTTACAAGTAAAGCTATCAGAATCTATACATTCTAATGAATGAAACCTTAATAATACAACTCAATGATAAGGTAAAACCTTCTTTTAAATTATGTATATGCTCTAAAATCTAGATAAAGCAACAACTTTAAGGAGAATTAAAATGAAGAACCCAACCTTTACAATCTCATCACATAATAGAACTATCGTCATTTCTAAGCATTCCTTTCTTATCTTCTTTACATAAACCTTTTTCCAAGAGTTGCATTATTAGTATTTGAACAATAAATATTGGTATGTTTAAAAATTTAGCTAATTTTTGCATTTCCTCAAAACTCTTCAAATAATGGGCTTTCACAATACTTGCTAACAGCAGAGTATCTAAATTGGATTCACAGTGGTTTATTTGAATTTTAAAATTTATGGTGTGGCCTACTGTTAATTTTTCCACCTAATGCCTCATATAACTAAAATATCATTAACTTCAATGAAATGAATTTGTGACATTGACAATAACTTAAAATTTTTATTTAAAACAAACTCACAACAGATAAAGACTTGAGGGAGAAAAGCATTAGTTACCTGAACCTTCCAATTCTTCTTAGGTGTGAAAACATTTCACCCCCAGGGACATATTCCATAACCATGTATAAATTAGAATTATCCTATAACAAATAAAAAGGATAAGAAAAATCAAAATTATGAAATAAAGGTTATTTTTTGAAAAAGTGTTTTAAAATTACATCATGTCCAACTAGAAAAAGACAAAATTAAAATCCATTTGAAAGAATAATGACATTGGGAAAGAATAAACAGAAAATGCTCTAGCCTTTGTATACTGGGACACTCGTCTTTTTTGCTGTGTTGTATTTTTGTCACAAATTAGTCTAGGGCTTCTTTTCTTGCAGGGAATGCTGAACTCAACACTTAAATGCTGAGACAATACTATGACAAGTGCACACACATTATAGATGTGCAAAAGAATGACAAAGGTACAAAAAACTTGAAAAAGTTAATATTTAAATTTTATCTAGTAAATCAGATCAGAGAGATTAATGGCTTCAATAGCATCTTAAATATAAAGATCTTCACTTGACTCAAAAAACATAAGGGAAAAACAAAAAAAAAGTGGTTAAAATATTTCATATGAATAGATATTACAGAGAAATACCACATGTCATTCCACAGAGCTGAAAAGCTGTCAACTGAAAAAAAAATCTCCGTGCAACTTTATGAGATATTGAACACTTGGCCAAAGATTGTTCTGCATTATATAAATGAAAAGACTGGAACACAAGTTACTAATTAAAGAAGGTGAGATGAGTGGAAGAAAGGGTTCAAGGGAAGCAGAAGAAGGGATGTGGGTGTATTCATTTGCATAAGTGTACGATCACTTAGTATCACCATGGTTTTGATAAGCTGAAATATTAGACTTTGTAATACCATTTCATGAAGAACTGTATATCTCACTTTGAACAATTTCCCCAGAGAGAACCAGAACTTTCTTTTCAAATGCTGCCTAAGTTTATAAGTATAATATTTAATTATATAAAATCTTAAGATATTCTTTTGTTTATTAATATTCTTCAGGTTTATGATTTTGCTTAGAATCCTATTTTAGCTTCACTTAAAAAATATTTCAGGTTGAAAATAGTTTATTTGTATATCATTAAAATTTACCTTAAAAGAATATTCCAGTCGAACAAGAAAAGGAAAATTCACTGCCTGTAATATTCTTTTCTCATTCAGAGTATGCTCTATTTGCTTCAGCTTAACAACCTATAATTGAGAAATAAATATATTTAATGTATTTTAAAAAGTAACAAAGTCACTATCATGTTAAAAGAAACAATAAAATAAAATGCTTTACATATAATAGCGAACTTGGATGAGCAAAATCACTAGAACTGGATAAGGATGATAATAATTACCAATCAGGCTTATCAGATGCAAATGAAAAAGCTATTTAGAGGATTTAAAATTTGGTCTTAAAAATGTCAACTATGATTTCAGTTAAGACACTGTGTAAAAAGACCCAAGTAGGAACTGGAAAGAGACTGATAACAAATTACTTAAAAATTAACATGTGAAAATATTAGCTCCTACTGACTTACAGTCCACTAAAGAAGCAGCCCAAATCACCACAGAAAATAGAGAGTAATTTTAAACAAGTCAGTCAGGAAAACAAGGACTGAGCAAAAGCCAATAACTGAAAAACAGTAGGTAAAAATGAACAACCTGTTCTTTTCATAATATCTGAATAAATACTGGAACAGATTCTAAACAATTCCATGTGCACAACCACAGGAGAACACACATCATATTGGCAGTAAACTATTACATCTTCATAACAAATGGGTCCTCTTTTACAATTAATCAAGCTTCCTCTGGATTGTCTACTCAATCAAGCAGACAAAAGGGGAAAGCAATTTATCTTGACTTCATGAAGACTATGATTCCATCTACATGTGATTTTACTTTAACTTTGAGAAAAGGTGGCATTAAGGGGACCTAAATGTCTTGTATACGTGCAAATGATTAGAAGATTGCATTTATTCTTTCTAGAGGCTTTCTGTCAATGTTGGGTAGTCATAGAATTCAACAAGTTGAACATGAATAAGAAGGGAAATTAAAGAAATAAGCCAGTTACTGGCATATAAGACTAGGAGGATAAAAATAATACTGAATAAAGAATAATTACCTAGGAAGAATAATTACCTTCTGTGTGAACTCAGAAGATCTGAGTTCTAATCTAGACCTTCTATTTTAACAGATTTGTGGCTTTGGAAAGGATTCATTTCAATTCTGTGGACCTCAGTTTTGTTATCTGTAACATGAAGTGGTGGGATCACTTCATGTTCACCTTCTAACTATTTATAGAACCAGTAGGTCCATACTTATCACAATCTATTATATAACATTAGCTGGAGAGTTACTATTGCCTTGTGTCTACTTGTGTATGTTATGATATAGCAGGTTTCTAGTCAGGCATAAACAAATGTGTCATAGGGTGAACGGGAGGTTCAGTGGTAGAATGCTCAGCTTCCATGCGGGAGACCTGACTTTGATTTCTGCACCATGCACCCACCCCACCCCCGAAATAAAACAAAAAAAACCCCAAAAAACAAAAAAGCAATGTGCCAGCTTCTGAAATAAATAATGGAAATGACAATAAAGAGGCTGTTGGCATTATAGTTCTAAGCCAACTATGGCGGGGGAATTATATGATTAAATAAATAAAACATTATATGATTAAAACTATAAATGAATCCAGGATATATGAGCTGGCAAAACAAATATGTTAAGTAAATCTAATTTAATTTTAAATATGCATATCTATTACATTTAAAACATAATAATATTTGGTACAGAAATAAGGACAAGAAAGTGTCTGCCTTCAGGCTGCACAGAATATATTTGGAAGTGGGATGTATGAATATATGAATAGCAATCTATGAATAACTGCCAAATAAGAGCTATGATATCATGAGTAGTCAAAGGGGGAAAAGTTTACTTTAGGCCTGGAATATAATCTTTCTGAGTCCTAGCTTCTTCGTTTATAAAATGCTGACAAAATAATAGCTGCTTTAAAGGTGGCTGTGTGACATAATGCATGATCCTCCCTGGCACATAATAAGAGCTAAGTAAATATTATTATACTCTATTAAAAGAGGTGAGAGTTTAGTTGGGTCTTAAGGGATGTATAGATAGCAAAGGCTAGGAAAAGATAGAGGAGATGGCTAGTGCAGTCAGGGGTAATATCCAGAAACAATACTTGGAGTGGGAAAATATACAATTAATGATGGCTCCATTTGGTTATAGCTTAGGACGGCACATTTAATACGGCGCGGTATCCCTAAGTGGCAGATATAAATTAACAAGTACCACTCGTGGTAGAGTCTCTATGTTTTATTTTCAAAATTCATCTAAATTTTATATTCTTAATATTTCTTTGGTTTAAATACATATATTTAAACATATTTATAAATGACTTAAGTTACTTACCAGTTGAATTTTTTTATCCAGGCACTTGAAGAGTTATTAATAAGAACAATGGGCCATATATCATCACACATTCGCCCCCTACACTCACCCATTCCAACAAAGCACTGTGTAATCCTGTGGTCAAGTTTCAAGTCAGAGAAATAGAGTATAGAGGACATGTAGGGAAATAGTGTGAGATAAGACTACAATTAAGGTTGGAAGGAAATTATGAAGGGTTTGAAAGCAGGCTGAAGAGCTCTGACTTCCTTTAATAAACATCAGGATACTTTTTGAGCGGGCAAGTGACATGATATGACACATTAAGAAAACTTTGTTGGCAGTGATGACTATGAATTGGTAGAAGGTGAAAAGTCTGGGCCTGGGGAAATCAGTGAAGACGTTATTGTGAAAGACTTGTTGGAATAAATGAGGGATCAAACTAGGTGTGGCAGAAAGATCTTAGGGATAACAAATGCATTTTAAAGGAAAAATTAATACGGAGCACAGGTACAGTAGTCAGACAAGCCTAGGTCAAATTCTGGGATCTTTTTTACTAGCTGTTTGACTTTGTTACTTAGAGAGGTTATTGGTATAAAGGGAGATTAATGTCACACAAAGCTGTGAAGATTCAGTCATACAATATATTTAAAGTGCCCAGCAATGCTTGGCTCAGAGTGTGGAGAGAATAAATGTGATTTCCTTAATTTCAACACTGATTTCCTTTCCCTCACTCCAGACACCACAAGATAAGGGAAGCCAAAAAGAACTAATTGAAAGATTAGTTATTTTATTAATAGAAAAGGGGGTTATTTGTAACAATGTAGCACACCAATGCAGGGTGTTAATAATAGGGTAGTATACGGGAACCCTGTATTTTATGCACAATTTTTCTGTAAACCCCACAAGCCAATAAAAAAAAGAAAGAAAAGGGGGTTATTATGGAATTTTATTTTATGATGTATCTTTACCAAAAAGTAAATAAACTTGAAAAAAATTCAGAATATAAATTCTTTCATACTGATCATGCACAGATCCAGAATATTTTGGTAATAGAAATGATTTTAAATGGCAGCTACTCTTCCATGAAATACTCTTATCATGATTTATCCATGAGGTAATCTTCTCAGTAATTTACTTAACATGTCACTGCCTTATCAAAAAATAGGAATTAAAAACTTCTTCCACATGAGTACTTTGGGCATAAAAATAGTATTTTGTAAACCTCTTAATAAATATGAGTAAAGTACATCCAATTAATTCCTTCAGAAAGATAACATAAAATATATTATTTAAGAAAACATAAATATAGGCATTTTTTGAGTTTTAAGTATTTATTACCAGTTCTGAATCTCATTTATTTAACTCTGAGCTTATATATTAATTTTTTGATAATTTAAAAATTTTTAAAATTATTTTAAAGGTTTCATCATGGTAAAATATATAAAACATAAAGTTGTCATTTTGATATTTATAAGTATATAATCCATTGGTAGTAAGTACATTTACAATGCTCTGCAACCATCATCACTATCTATTTCTATAACATCTTCATCATTCCAAACAAAAACTCTGTACTCATTAAGCAATAACTCCCCAATTTCCCCTGGCCCCCAGCCCCTGAGAACCTCTAATTTACTTTGTTTCTATTATTTGCTTATTGTAAATATTTCATATAAGTGGACTCATAAATATTAATCCTTTTTGTGTATGGTTTATTGCATTTACCACAATGTTTCCAAGGTTCGTCCATGTTGTGGCATGTATCAGAATTCCATTCCTTATTATGGCTGAATAATATTCCATTGTGTGTGCGCGCACACACACATGCACCACATTTTGCTTTTCATTCATCTGTTGATGGACACTTGGGTTATTTCCACTTTTCATCTATTGTGAATAACGCTGCCATGAACATTGTTGTACATACATCTATTTCACAACAGCAATTTTAATGACAGGTTTAAACAAAAAGGATAAACCTGAAGCATTTTGCCATTGTGCTACACCAAGACAAGTATACCAAACACTTTCCTTCTCTGAGATCCAGTTAATTACTTCATCCAGAAAATGAGTGAAAGAGCGAGATGACCTCTGAGAGCTCCACACTCAAATTATTCAAATTAGGTATACAGAGCTCAGGAAAGAGTAGAGCTGGTCAGGTAAGAGTATGCAGGGAGAGAATATAGATCAAGAAAAAAAAGAAAAGGAGACAGTACAGAGCTATGGGATTGGCGAGTTTTAAAGGATAGGCTGAAGGAAAAAACAACGGGAAAAGAGACAGAAAAAAGAAGAGGCGAGAAAGGTAAAAGCATAATGAGGAGAACATGAAGTCTCATGAGATCAGGGACAAGAAAATTTCAAGAGAGATGTTAGTAGAGTTTTATGCCCTAAAAATTTCAACTAAGATGAGCAAAAAGAGTCCACTGAACTTGGTGGGTAGGTCACTAGACTTGTAGGCCATGGTAGAGCCATTTCAGCCTGTAGCAAGAGGTAGGAGATAAATGAGGAAGCAGCTAAATTGTTGTGGGTTGATGAATTAGTAGGGGGTGAGTTAGTAGATAGATTAAACTAGTGATTAAACAAGTTTTTTCAAGTAGTATGGTTAGAAAAGAAATGTGAGATAGGGCAGTAGACCAAGATGAACAATTAAATGAGTGTGTATAGTATTAGGGAGACTAAAGTGATTACCACCTTTCAGTTTTGTTTTCCGTTTTAATTAAAGTTAGAGAGTAGACTGGAACCTCAGGCCAGTCTAATCCTACGCTGTCCAACACCGTAGCCACCAGCCACTTGAAATGTGGCCAGTCCAAAATGAGATCTACTGTAAGTATTAAACACACATCAGATTTTGAAAACTAAGTATGAAAAAAAGAATCGATATACTACAATAATTTTTATATTAATTACATATTGAAATGATAATATTCTGTATATGTAGTGGTTGAATAAATGTATTACTGAAATTGATTTAACATTTTTTTTTTGGCTTCTTAAATGTGGCTATTAGAAAATTTATATTTAAGGTTCTCTTTTTCTATTTTCTTAGTAATCACCCAAAATTAAGGGAAGGAAAAGGAAAAAATGGCAAGACTTGTGGCTCACATTATATTTCCAGTGGACAGTCTTGGTCTAGCCACTATCTGTAATCCAGACTACTGGTTCTTCCAGTACTGTATCTGTACATTTTGCTACCTATATCCCAATTAAACCAAAAAGTCATTCTTAGAACAAACTCTATAATATATCAAAATTTGCCAATTTTTAAGTTTTCTCTTCCCTTAATTTTAAGTGATCCATTAGATGCACTAATATATACATAAGTACCTTGAAATGTTTTTTAAAGAATGTAGTGCATTTTAAAAATTTCCTTTGTTTTAAATGACATTTAAAATTAAACAAACCTAGGGTGTTAAATAAGAGGGCTTCTACTGAAAACAAGACTAAGTCATAAAACAAAATTACTAAATTTTACTTATTTTCTATCTAAGAATTAAGCCATTTGTCCCTGCATTTTTCTGCAAGGCAGCATGTAGCAGAGATACTTGTTCTTTATATACTGAATTCAATATTTTGTTAATAAAGATACACATAATTATTATGTATAATTATACTAAATAATAAATATACCCCTATACTAAAACTATGTATCATGGTCACAATAAAAAAAATGAAAATGAATAAACTGAATCAATAATAAAATTATTTGAGCTTGCCAATGTAGAGTTATTATATAGCATCTGTTCAATGGTCTAGCATTTAAAATGGAAACTTACTCTGCAGGTAAATAATGAGTGCAGGTAAATAATGAGTGAATATACTAACCTTCTGCTTATCTAAGATCTTCATGGCGTAATACTGTTCGGTGGCTTTATGTTTCACCAACATGACTCTTCCAAATGAACCAGTTCCAAGGGTTTTTTTCCTTTCAAAATCCTCAAGACCAGCATTATTCTACATATACATGAGAAAATAAAATAAATTTTAAATTAGAAGCTCTCATGAGAAGACTATGATAACTGTAATAGCCTTAGTAATATATAATCAGAATGGATAACTACCCATTAAATAACTTCAAAAAACCTATTGAGATTTCAGGTTCTATTTCTCATTTGAACAAGAAAGGATATAATATTTGGGAAGAGAATTTTATTGCAAAACAAAGCATACTTATAAGGCGAGAAGATAAGAGCCTAAGCTGAAATATTAAAGGCCATATTCTAATATGCATTCTAATACTGGACTTCTGATAAATTCATTGCATATCTTAATAATCACAACCTAACCAGAAGTATATTGACAAAGACAATCATGTAAGCCATACAGTTTTAATGCACTTGCAAATAATCACAATGACTAGATATGCTGAGAGGGATCAGAGACCTTTCCCTAGAGCTGGCCGTGAGGAAAATACTGTCTTACATATTTCTGTCATTTTTTGAGCTTAGAGAGCTAGATAATAGCAGCAAGAGAGATCCTAGTGGCTCTCTTTCTGATGTTGAAATAACACAGTATTACCTAAAATAGTAACAAAAAGGAAAGAAGAGTTCTTCATTTCCACCAAGAAAACCAAGAGTCAGAGTCCCAGAATAATAATCAGACTCTTTTACTCTTTGAATAGATGCTTTGTTATGAACACAAGGGTTCTTGTGGCTTTGACTACAGCATAGAAACAAAGAGTTGGTGGCATCAATCTTTTGAATTTGTTGTTGCCACAGCAAAATGAAAATTACTACAAACAAACGATCTATGTGCTAAATACAAGTAGTAATTGCTGACCTATTTTGCATTTCATTGCAAATATCCAACTCTCCATGAAAAAATATTTCCAAGGGCCAGTCTGTAGAATGTTTTAGCTTGAGAAAAATATGATATAATATGATTCTCTATAGGTGAGGAATTTGGATAGCTAATGGGGTTCACTGTTACTGGATTTGCTCTTTATTACAAATCAAACTGTACCTGTGGAAACAGATTGTAGCTTCCTACTGGATCACTGCAGAGAGAGTTTAGTAGCTTATCAGCAAATCAAAGTTTTTACTTATAAAACTTGTTTTCATATTTTAATTTCATATTTCCAAGCATTTTAAATTTCCCTGAGATTCTATATTAGTACAGAAAGAAATACTTATAACTCTGATTGGGTTAATATTTAATTTCTGGTTTTATCAACATAGATGAAATGTTTTAATATAGTCACCAACCAAATATTTAAACAAACTTCATTAGTAGACAACTGAATATCTCTTTCTGCTAGCCACACTTTTCTTTGTTTAGTAAAAAAGATGCCATCTTTCTCACCTATCTTAATGTTTCCTGTTATATAATGTTTTTTTGTGTAACTATTAGAGTAACTATATTTTAAAATATGTCATGCTCTAGATCTCGGTAATGGCATCTCTGTGAAACACTGAATTCATTTTGAATTAAACATTTTTTTAAAAACTTTTTTATTAATTAAAAAACTTAACAAAAGAACATTAAAATATCATTCCATTCTACATATACAATCAGTAATTCTTAATATTATCACATAGTTGCATATTCATCATTTCTTAGAACATTTGCATCGATTTAGAAAAAGAGATAAAAAGACATCAGAAAAAGGAATAAAACGATAATAGAGAAA